>CACVCL010017098.1:0-171972 GCA_902729485.2 Mus minutoides
TGATTTTCTGGTGTCCACCTTCTTGAGTTCTTTATATATATTGGATATCAGCCCCCTATCTGATTTAGGATTGGTAAAGATCCTTTCCCAATCTGTTGGTGGTCCTTTTGTCTTGTTGACAGTATCTTTTGTCTTACAGAAGCTTTGCAACTTTATGAGGTCCCATTTGTCAATTCTTGATCTTACAGCACAAGCCTTTGTTGTTTTGTTCAGGAATTTTTTCCCCAGTGCCCATATCTTCGAGGCTTGGCCTCTCCCAGCCAGAACACCCCCCACCCCACCATCTTTCCTTTGAGCCCATCCTGTGCCCCCCACACCCCAGGATTTTAAGATCACATCGGGGTTATGAGTGAGTGGAGTGCAGTGTTGGTTTTGGGAGCAGTGGGGGAGCTGTTGCCCGCAGGGGCAGGAACCGAGGAAAACTACACAAGTTTTATAATTTGTTCAAATAATCACAAGGAAATGCATACATACATGCATACATAGATACATAGATACATACATACATACATACATACACACAAACAACTCTGGCATTACATTTTAAAATTTAATATAAATTTGCTTGACAACCATGTTCTTCATTGAGTAGATAATAGTTCATTATCATATAGTATTTGACAAGTATTCTCCATGAAAACTGTGGTAGCTTGATTCTTGAAGCTATAACCTTATGCTATTTAGCTTTTACCCAGTGAAAGAAATTTTTAATCCCTAATTCTTAATGTGCTCTTTTCTGTGTTGCAAAAAGGGGTTTAGGAAGGCTAAATTACATTCTCTTTACTTCACTTACCATAAGGATCTTTCTAGAGAAATAACTGTAACTGTTATTTCTAGAGAAATAGAAATAATTGATCGAAGTTAACTTTTCTCTCAAGGGTACGGAACATACTGATATTTTCTGGAATAAATGGGGCTTTCTATGAAATGCTGTTAAGGTGATAAAATATAATGCCAAGAAAGTTGTATTACAGCCAGTCATCATTCTATGTAGCCATATTTCCTTTAGAATATCCTTGAAGATGCACAGTTTGAGGTAGTATAAAATAGGGTTGTTTTCTAAGGCATTTGTTCTGCAATAGATGATGTCTTCTAAAAATACCTCAGATGCCTCTGTGCATTTATGCTGAACCACATACACCTCTAAGCCTTTGATGTCCTTAACTTTCCCTTGTTGGCACTAACATCTCTTGAGTAATAATATTTTCAACATTCTTCAGTAATGGTTATGGTTATTATGTCCAATGTATGTGATTCTGAATGGATAATAATATATGATATCCTCACACAGATCCCAAATTTCAAATATTAACCTTTGATGGGATATAGGGTTAGTGAAAAAAAAAATTTCCCACTCTGTAGGTTGCCATTTTGTCATAGTGACAGTGTCCTTTGCCTTACAAAGCTTACAGTTTTATGAAGTCCCATATTATTATTAATCACCTTATGCTACATAATAGATTTAAAAGCACACTTCTCCATTCTAACTGAAATTCTGTTCTTTGTTCTCTATTTATATCTCTACTATGTCCTTGCCACTGAGTACCTCTGCGTTTACCTCAGCACATATACTGGGCAGCGTTTTACATTTTACATATATGTCTTCCTGGGTTTTACTTTTTTTCAGTTTGTATTATGTCCTCTTTACCTACTTCAACTCTTGTGCAAACTATTTCATACAGGAAACTGAGTACAAAAGTTATAAAGTTTCATAGCCCAAGTTGCTTTTAGCAAAGAACTTGTAGTCCCCCTATGAATGCCACAGAGAGCCTACAAGTCTTTTGCCATTCTCTTAAAATGGATCCTCAACTTCAAAGTGATCTTGTTCAAATCCATACCATGTAATATATTTGATATTTATAGATTAAAAGTAAAAAAAAAAAAAAGCCTTGTACTTTTAGCACGTATGTGAGAGATTTATTGTCAATATTTACTGAAGTGATTTCCATGAGCTAATGAGCATATTGGAACTGCATGGAAATCAACTTCTATCCAGTCATTCACATCCTTCTCTTGTCATTGTTGTGTCCATAATATCTAGTAATGTTACATTCCATTTCGTGACATTTCTGCTCAGCTGTTATTTCAGTGTTTTATTTGCTATCCCATATATCTTCTACCCCAAGAAAATATTTAATGTTTTGTTACTATTTGCATTTTATTAATTTATCTTCAAAATACTTAAATTTTTCTTTATTCTTGAGTATCTCACATACCTATACAATGGAATATCATCATATCTAACCTAAATTTCCTGCATCCAATTTCCATAATATCCCCAAACATGTCCCAGTCACAGACTCATGGCTATTTTATTTCTTAGATAACTCTCTAAATCTAGGTGCTAATCTCCACGTGTACATGAGTGGGGCAGCCCCTAAAGTATGGGAATTCTAGCAATGCTTATGTCCTCTAAAGAAAAGGATTTTCTTTCCCTTAGTAATTCTCAAGTACCACAATCTCCTTAATAAATATTTGAAGATCATAAAGAGAAGCACAGACACCACGTCATTCTTTCAGCTGAAATTGTTGTAAATTTAGATACATATAATATTTTTTATATTCATGTTTCTCATCTGAAAATGGAGACAGCACACCTATTATTGCATCAACACTGCTGAACTTTTACAAGTGTAACAGTGAAGCAATAAGATGTGATTTTTACACTGATGAAAAAATTATGAAGTTTTCATAATTTTATCTGTTTTCATGCAAAGAAAGAAGCTGTATCACCTCAACTTTTATAGTAATATTTAGCTTATTAGAATTCTCTTATTAATACCTTTTCTCTCTAGGTGGAAACTTAAATCCAATCTAAGTACTTGTTTTTAAACTTGGAATTCAAGACATTGGCTATAATTATTTGATGCCAATTGTACTTAGCACCAACATTAGAATGAATATAAAGAGGACTCTGAGTCAACATTTTCTTTAGTAAATAACATTGCGTGTAATAGACTGAAAAGGCAGGAAATTAAAATCTATTAGCAATAAACACTGTCCCTTAGACATCCTATTCTGAGAAAGCCTATTTTTTTTTTACTATCTATTTTATCTTTTAAGGCATTGATTTCAAAAATCCTATAAAATTAAATTCTGTGTTCAGTAAATGAAAATGTAGACTTATTACATTTAAAAGCATGTTTACCACCAGGTGGTGGTGGCACACACCTTTACTCCCAGCACTTGGGAGGCAGAGGCAGGTGGATTTCTGAGTTTGAGGCCAGCCTAGTCTAAAAAGTGAGTTCCAGGGCAGCCAGGGCTATACAGAGAAACCCTGTCTCAAAACAAACAAACAAACAAACAACAACAAACAAACAAACAAACAACAACAAAGAAAGAAACAAACAAAAACACATTTCCCAGTGTGTTTATCTTTTCTAAAGGCTACTCAGCTGAAGTCTTTAAACACATCATCACCATTACCACCTGGGTCATTCTCTTGTGCTTCAGGTCTCCTTAAGTTCATTGCTAAGCAATTGTTCTACCTAGAAGACATCCATAGTTTTAATAGTGTTCCATCCTTCCAAAAGAATCACAACACATGGGAATCATACAGTTTCCACGTGATTACAGGATTTTCATCAAATCATGTGGTTAACTAGTAATTTTAAGCTAATATCTGTAAGAAATGCAGATGGTCTTTTACTGAATCAAGGCAGTATTGAAAGAGTTAAAACCAACATGTCATAATGAGCAGAAATAACACTTATCAAGGCATTGTTTGACTCTTTGAGGTATACATCGGATAGGAGGACAACTACACTTAGCTCTTTCTATTGATGGACTTCCTCTTCTGAACAGCTTTCCACAGAATTTTACAATTCTCAGTCTGCATTCTTTACCTGTTTATACTTTTGGGTTTACTGTCAGTCCTGAATTAAATTGAATATTTGATTTGTATACTTGTGACTCATCCAATTTTTTTTTATTGTTTTAAACATATTAAGCCAAAGCAAACATGTCTGTATGCTTTTACACATTTTAATTCTTTTTTTAAAATTTAATTAATTAATTAATTAATTTACAGTCCAGCTGTTATTCCCCTCCTAGTCCACCCACAGACAGGTCCTCATTCCATTTCTCCTTGCATTTCTCCAAGAGAATGTCCCTAACCCCTGACCCCACCAGGCAACTCCACTCCTTGGGGCCTTAAGTCTCCTGAGGGTTAGGTGCATCTTCTCTTACTGAGTCCAGACCCAACTGACCTCTGCTGTCTATGTGTTGGGGTCCTCATGCCAGCTGGTGTATGCTGTCTGGCTGGTGGCTCAGTGTCTGTGAGATCTCAGGGGTCCATGTTAGTTGAGACTGCTGGTCTTCCTATGGGGTTGCCCTTCTCCTCAGCTTTTCCCAGCTTTTTCTTAATTCAACCACAGGGGTCCACAGCTTCTGTCTATTGTAAGTATCTGTGTCTGTCTAGGTCAGCTGCTTGTTGGGCCTCTCAGAAGGCAGCCATTCTAGGCTCCTATCTGTAAGCACATTATAGCATCATTCATTTCAACAGATTTTTCAAACATAAATGTTCTGAAATAAACTGTATTCTCTTATTTTTGTAACTTGATTCTAATCATCATTGTTATGATATATAACTTTGTATTAAACTGTGAACCTAGGCTTAGGAAATGAAACAGATTAATATAATCTAGAGCAAAAAACTAAAACCACAACCACTCTTGCTGACTACTGCACAGTTGAGATGTTGTTTTTGTTGTTGTTGTTGTTGTTGTTTTTCAACAGATGTTTTCATCAAGTAAATCAAAACAAGTTGATTGACCCCAGAATGGAGTAAAGATTCATAAAGTAGATACAAAATTCAAAGAAGATTTGAGTAACAGCAGTAGGAATGAGTTTAGATGCTAAAAGTAGAACCATGAGACTGGCACATTTTTTTCTTGATGGAATGGCTCTTGACTGCTTCATACCGACTTGAATCCATCTGCATCATTGCCTTCCGTCTCTTAAACTGCAGAGCTATGGAAAAAAAATGTAATAAAATAAAAGCTTTCAGCTTTCCATAGAGAATACAGTGATCCATTGCTATACTTTAACTTTATATTATTCTTATTATTTAAAACATAAAACAAATAGATGGAGGAAAGGAAAGGTCAGCTTTATGTAATGTCACTGGAGAAGAAGCAGTGCATATATAAAGAAAACTTTCTTGCATTTCTTCAGGTTTTAAATTTTAACTTGGGATTAATCCATTTTAAGAGGAGTAATCATTTATTTGGATTATGCAAATATTGGGAAATTTTCACGGTAATTACTCTTTAAAAAATTCTTATATATCATTTCTTGTAACATCAAAGTACTTTATATTTATATCAAAAATGAGAACCTGAAATAATTTGAGTGATTCTATGATATATAGTTATAAAATAATCTATAATAATGAAAATTTGAATTAAATAAGATTATAAATTAACAAATATTAATGTGTAGTTTAAAACAAAGCAACAGAATCAAAGTTGTATTGTTGGCCTCTGAATAAATGTTACCATATTTTAAAAGATTTCTACTAGCAAACTGATATACAGATAAGTTGGTTAATGAAAGAAAAATCAGCAGCTTCACTGTGATATTTGAATTAAAGAGTCTATAAAAATAAAATTTTAGTTAATTCTATTTAGCTATTCAATAATGTTGACACATTATAAAACCATGTAGTTAATGATAAACCTACACATTTTGACAAATTATAAAATGAGTAAAATTGAAGAACTTTTCAAATTTACTAAGATTTGTGTATTAATTATATTTACTAAAACATAAATTTATGATTATATTTGTAAGACATATCTTAAATATAATGACAATTATTAAAACAAAAAGATACATCAGTAATTAGATTCTTGCAGAAGGAAGAAACCATAGTGATGACCATTCAGTTATGTCTTAAGTATCACTCTTCGGCACATCACAGAACTATATTAATTATACAACATTCAAATTAATTAAAATACCTTTTATATGTTAAAGGATATATAAGCCATGGAACACTGAAATAATGGCTTGTTCTTCTGAAATCCAAAAGAGTGAGCTTCTAAAACACATAGTTATTTATATATGAAGTTTAGTTGTGTATGAGTAAATACAGACTTCTATCTGAAAAAGCAAAAGCTATTTCATTACTTTTATAGAATTTTCTGGAGAAGTACAGATTATTATGGGAAGAAAGTACCTATGGATAATTTATGAAAGGTAGATACTATGTATTTGTCAAAAACAATGAGACAATATCGAACAAATTGTGTAAACTTGTTTATGTAAATTTAAAAAATCCATTTATAAGATGGGAGATTCTCTAATGTTCACAGTTGTTCCATGACCTGCATTCCCCCTTAATACACAGATACACACATTGGAATTAAATGGATAATTTTAAATGAAGAGAAGAACTAAAATTCTCTGTACACAATGCTCTGCTCTTTCCCATCTCCCCTTTAAAAATAACAGAAAAGCAACTTTACTGTATGTAACTTGATAATGATCATGGCTTGACTAGTAAAAGTGGAATTCTGGGAAGCAAAGGCAAAAGGCAGAGTATATCTGACTAGTGAGGCTTGCATCTGAGCATCATAGGCCTCACAAATTTGGGGTCATAAGCCCAACAGTTGGGAGGGCAGTGAGGTGTGAGACCAGTGTAATAGGTAGTTAGGTATTGAATCTAGGGAGTAGAGCACTTCAGCTTGCAGACAGGTCACTAGCAAAGACTCCAATATTGTATTTCTGCACTGTTCATCACCTCTGCTCTGTACTGAAAATGTTTTGTGTAGCATAATCTAAATGAATCTATTCAGTTTCCACCAATACCTTCCCCATTGCTAAAATGACCTCTCTACTATGATCATTACTATGCATTTTTAATAAAAAACTCTCTACACTATAATCAATTACTCAGTGCATGATTGGCCATTTAGATTATATTTTATTTTTACAATAGTATTATTTTGTTACAAATTATCACCAAAATTGAGCAGCATGATATGATGCTGAGTTTAGTTTGTACAGAATGCAAATTTGGAATGATGTGTTCAGAGTCTATGCTGAATCTCTGACAAGATATCATGTAATGGCTATTATCATAGTTCTCACTTGATTGTTTAGCTCATATTTCCCAATCAGTGGTTATTCATAAGATTCATTTCTGTCTCATATTTTGACATAGCCTCTTCATGTCTGTCTTAGGTAAGGCTTTACTGCTTGTGATCAGACACCATGAGCAGAGCAAGTCTTATAAAACACAACGTTAATTGGGGCTAGCCTACAGGTTCAGAGGTTCAGTCAAGTATCCTCAAGGCAGGAGCAATGCAGCATCCAGGCAGGCATGGTACAGGAAAAACTGAGAGTTGTACATCTTCATGTGTAGGCTACCAGCAGAATACTGACTTCCAGGCAGCTAGGGTAAGGGTATTAAGTCCACACCCACAGTGATGCCCCTATTCCAACAAAGAGTCACCTCCTAATAATGGTAGCCCCTGGGCCAAGCATATGCAAACCATCACAATATCCAAGTAGTTTTTCTTTCATTCTGATCTCTCTAATTTAACCTTTTAATACATCTTGCCATTTCACCCTGCTTTCCCTTATTCTTTTTAGGATTGTGGTAATTATAATGAGGTATACTTTTAGTTACTTTTCTGACTTATGCAACAGAACACTTGAAAAAGCAACTCAAGGAAGGGAGGATTTATTAAATTCTCAGTTTGAGAATTATTGTCTATCTTGGTATGGAAATTATGCATTAGGGGCATGATGCAATTGGCCAAATGCATTTGCAGTCACAAACAAGGGAGTATGCTGACAAAAAAATGTTGTTTACTTTTATATACAGCCTAGAATTATCATACTACTGAATATACAATGTTTAAGTCAGGATTTTGTACCTCAATTCACCCAATCTAAACATTTCATTTTAGACATGTCTTCCAAAGTAATTCTAGCTTTTGTCTTATTGATAATCTATAAAAAATCATCACAAGTCCACATCTTTTAAAGTGGATACCCAAAACTAAAGTAAACTAAACTAAACTAAGCTAAAATAAAATAAAACATTTTGTCTCAAAATTGTAATATCTTAGACATAGTATTTTGCTTTGTCTCTATAATCTTTGTCTTGGAACTTTATCTTATAAGAATAAACATGGAACTTAGTCTTAACTATTAAATGGATGTCTATATTAACTATGGTTTCAAATATCAGAATTTAAAAATACAGTCATGATGTTAAAATTATTAACAGTTGACTTGCAAAACTTATTAGAAAGCAACTACAGAAATCAAGATAATAAGGGAAGCTCAGAGCTGAGTTGACACAAGATTAGTACATGGAAAATATGAAAGTCTAAAGATTTTTTTAGTTGAGCCTAAACATATTGCTGAAGTTTCAATATTAGCTTTGGAGGAGTTTTATCTTAAACAGAGAAAGAACAATGTGTAAATTTATTTATTGAAAATTAAACTCATGTCAGTTGTTTTTTACTAAAACCTTGAAGTGGGTAGGCTATTATATATGTTAGGATAAAATAATTACTTTTACCTAAGTCATTGTTATACTGCTTGGTGTCTGACTTCATCATCTCTATGTTTTCAACATTATTTTTTTTCTTTTCAATTTCTCTATTTCTGCATTTGTAGAGACTCTTTGACATCATTATGACTAGAACACTATCATTCAAGATAACTGACTGCTGTTTTGCAGTGGTGGCATAGTTAGAATTTATTACTTTTTTTCATCTCTGTATAAGCTTTTATGGTATTTCCTTTTATAAGCTATACTTGGGATGGACCCCCAGCATAAGACAGAGACTTGCACCAATATAAGAAGACTTCTGTTTTGAGTAGGGGCAAAGTAAAGTTTAAGCTCCCAAGACCTCCCTGGGAACATTTTTCTTAGGAGAAAAGACATGGTAACTGACATCCTTCTTTGAAGGATAAGACATTAATGGTGGACAAGTTCCATCTGGGTTGACAAGTTAAGGCATGAATGTTAGACAAGGCAAGTCCTCGCCACAATTGAATATCTCAAACAATGTGAGCAGGATAAGTGTACAACAAAGACTTTTTCCTAAGGAAATTTCCCTATCACTAAATCCTGCTTAGTGGAATAGATGGCACAGATATTTGTGGAATTTAGGTTTAAAAACCCTATAGGATCTTAACCCAAATTCATTGTTTCAGTCGCAAGCCTGCTTCATGGTCCTGATCAATCAGTCCCAGGGCATATAGTAAATAAACTTCTCTGTGTGACTGAGATCGGTGTTCCTGTGGTTTGTGACCCCAACGCAATGAATAAAAATATAATTATTGCCTAAATATAGACCTTGATCAGAAGTAGCAAGGCAAACATACCACCCCCACTACATACCACCACACACATCAGGAAATCAACATAGTATGCTTCAAAAGCTCTGTAAGGAATGTCCAAAGATAATGCACATTGAACAAACCATTTACACAAAGGAGGTCTATCTAAGTGTTATTTTTTTTTTTAATTTTAATTTTTTTTTAGTTTTTTTTCCTTTTTTCCCCAATTTTTTATTAGATATTTTCTTAATTTACATTTCAAATGCTATTCCGAAAGTCCCCTCCCCCCTCCCCCCTCCCCCTCCCTGCTCCCCTGTCCACCCACTCCCACTTCTTGGCTCTGGTGTTCCCCTGTATTGGGGCATATAAAGATTGCAGTACCAAGGGGCCTCTCTTCCCAATGATGACCGACTAGGCCATCTTCTGCTACATATGGAGCTAGAGACACGAGTTCTGGGGGCTCCTAAACCTGATAAACAGCTTCAGTGCAGTAGCTGGTTATAAAATTAATTCAAACAAATCAATGGCCTTTCTCTATCTAAGTGTTTTTAAATTGTTGCCTGTGGCTTTTGGAGACAGCGACACAAGATGGCAGCCACCACAGATGCAGGAATAAAATTCTCTTGAAATTCCCTACTGTTGAAAAGAGCTGGAAGGAAGACAGGAGTTAGTGATGACATAGTTAGCTGGGTCTTAGAGGACCAGGAAGGCATGAGACTAACAAGACAGACAGGGATGATAATTAAGCCTCCAAAAATAATTTATGTAAACCAAAATAAAGCCTTTACATAGATATAGGCCTAAATACGTGGAAGATCACCATCTTTAAGATTCGTAACAAAAGTCAATATGACCAGCATGAGAGTAGTTCAAAGGGAGTAGTGGATCCAAGAGCCACGGCAGTGCTGGCAGCGTGGCAGAATTCCCGCAGCATCAAAGTTGTCCTGCAAGAACTTTAGCACTTTGTGATGTCAAGAGAGAACTTGAAGCTGCCACAGCTACCAGAAGAACAGTGTCACAGCAATTAATCACAAAGGCTCTGTCTCTCCTCGCCATCCAACCTACATGTTCATTTCCCACAGTAGTGACATTTCTAGTTAGATCTATAGACCTCAAAGTATAAGCAAGGAAGCCCCATTGAGACTTCATCCTAAGACACTGGTCTGATATTAACTTAATAAACTTTTGAAATACGTAAGTTGTGCTCTGTAGCATCATCTGTCTACCTGGTCAAACTTCGGGGATCAAAAAGGTAGATGGAAATTGGTTTCTTTTGAGAAAATGGCCACAGCTAACACAATTGTGAACAGACAGGTCACATAATCATTTGCTGCTGGCAAATGGCCTGGATTTCTCTACCTTTGCCCACCCTGCCCTCTGCCACAGCTGTGTGGTGGTCCTTAGACTAGATGGGGAGATTTCAGTTAGCAGCTGTGGTACCACTGTTGGGGCCGTGGGCATTTTTGCTGCACTCCTGCTTTCTTAGGTTTTAAATGTTGCCCCATCAAAGCCATTGTCCCCATTCCTCCACTGCCACTGTTGGCCAAAGCTTAGACTTTAACCCTTCCCTTCCTCTGAAATTGGCTAAGAGTGAAAAATTCAGGACTTTTGTCTTATATCAAGGGGTGCTGCTTTCCCCTTCCTCAATTTCTTTGCTTCCCACCCCCCCAACATTTACTGGGGCCAAAAGCCATCAGATGAGGTCAAAAGAACAGGGCCTCCTTCTCTTAGCTCCAGAGCACACTTATTTTTTTGCCACAAGTCTGAGAAAGGAGTGCTGGGTTCTCAGTCCTTCCTCCTCTACCAGAGAATGATGCCTAAGCTCAGGTCTCCAGGTGAGCAGACGATTAATGGGGATACTCAAAACTGCTCAGTGTTCAAGTTCCATAGTAGTTATGCTTATAGGAAGGCTATACAGAAATACCTAATTACATATGGTTCTGAGTTGGCTCCTTTTCCCATAATCCCTTTTCCTTTACACAGTGAAGGGTTTTGATCAGGGCTCTTGTGTCACCCTGGCTACCCTTCAAGTTTGATGTGGAGCTTGACAACTGGAACACAAGTCGCTGACCCTGTGGACTCAGGTTTCAGAGGGGCTTCTGAGACCCTTAGCAGGGACACTGCAGAGCTGGGTTACCTCATTTACACATTGGTGGGCTTTGGCCTCCTGCCACATTCCCCACTTGGTTTAGGACCACTAAATATTGTAATGTGGATGCATACAGAAATAAAAGTAATTTGTTGGGTTGCCACAAAAAATTGGACAGGTAGATGGGAAATTGCTTATTTTATGCTTTTTATGTTTTATGCATTTAATCAGAAAGATATGACTTAGATAAATCTGAAGTAATGGTAAATCCACAAGTTCTATTTCTCACTTTCTGCATTCCATACATCCTTTTAGGGTTCAGAATGATGTCAAAAGGATCAAATGTGCAATAAGTTTGTCTTATTTCTGAGTATCCTGAAAATATTAATATCAAAGAACCAACCCTCCAATGGTTACCTTGCAATATGTAAATAATCTGTGGTTTTCCTTGTTTAAGGATTTCAATATATTATAGGTTAAAAAATAACTTTAAAAATAATCTGGATTATAGATTATGAGAAACAAAATTTGGGTAATGAGAAATATTTATTTACCTGAAAATACTTTTCTCCAAGCTTGACAAAGAGACATGTTTTTAATATTCACTGAGTAGAATATATGATTTATAAATCTAGATCATACTATTGGTTCTTACATTCAGCTATTTTTGTTTCACATTCTATGTTATAATTTAGGGAATATATTATGCTGCTTGCTATATTTTCTGAATTATACTAATATTCATTTCATTTTAACTAAGTGTTCACTTTAACTATTAAAACTAATAGCCCATTAAAGAAATTCCATTTACCTGTTCACATTGTTTTTTAATCATCAGTATTATACATTTCTTTATATTAATTTAAAGGTAATATTTATATTTCTTAGATATAAAGGTTTTCATTTAGTGGGAATAATGTATATTTTCTTTTTTCCCCAAAATATATCTGCCTATAGTTATCATAACATTTTTTAGGTATAATTTAGATAAATTATGCTGATCTTTATAGTGGTTATTATATACAAATTTTAAATTACAAATTAAGACTAGATCTAAGCCTAACCATGGAAGAGAACTAATTTGATTGCAATTTTCAGTATTTGAGCCAGAGAGAATCATGTCTTTCACATTTATATGAGTTACATTTTATTTCTTGCTTTGTCCCCCACCCCCACCTGTCTAATTTATGAGTTAAGGGTCTGGAAATCATCATTTTTAGGCTAATAGCTGGAGAGAATATAGAGGAAATATGGGAGCCTTTTCTTTCATAGATGAAAACTTAAGTGTCAGAAAATAAAGGGAGACAGAAGGAAGAAAGGACACATATGAATGCATACCTTCTCCCCAGAAAGAGAGGGAAGAAGAGAGGAAAGTAAAAAAAAAGAGAGAGAGAAGGAGAGTATATGTGTATGTGTGTGTGTCTGTGTGTGCCCCTAATGTCTATGTATCATCTCTCTATGTACTACTTCTCTCTCCCCTTCTCTTTATCTCTTTCTGTCTCTCACAAACACACACACACACACACACACACACACACACACACACACACACACACACATTATATCTATCAAATGGATCCCATAGAAAGCCTTAAGTTTATCATTGATAGCACACTTACTTTTAAAAAGCAAGAGCTATTTGTACTTAATAATTTCTCAAGAAGAAGGAAATCATCCCTGGTACTGGAAAACTAATTAACTAACTACTCAGTGCTGGCAAGGTCATAGTGGTTGGAGGAAAATTTACAATTGTAATATACTAAGCAAGCGTTCTTCCTAACAATAATCTGTATGCATTTGTGCTTATACTCATAGGTAAGTATGGTCTTCACCTTTCATCAAAGAAACTTCTCTTTACAATAGACAGAGACTACTACAGAAAATACCAGACAAACAAAAAGGCATAGTTGTGTTGGCCCTTCCCAATGAATACATCTACAAAGTACTCCTGTAACAAAGACTTTGGGAGCATTGTAAATTAAGAGCCACAAAAATTATAAGAGCCACAGAATCAGGGAACCTGGCATAATATTATGCTTTTAGTATCCTCCCAAGTTTCATATGTGATATCTGACCAATATAATAACCTAAATATGAACTACATGTCAATGAGGAAAAGCTCTTGAGGCCTCAACTCTAAACAAAGTGATGCTGTCAACTGAGTAAACCTGGGATCAGGAGGAGTGGTGCTCCTGAAGGAAAATAACAATTAGTTGTTCAGAACCAAATGCTAAACCTGAATACATACAAACAAGTAACAATGTATATTTAGAAATATATATACATTCATATATATATATTCACACACACACACACACACACACACACACACACACACACACATATATATATATATATATATATATATATATATATATACATTCATATATGTATGCATAGAAATGTATGTATATATACAAATACAAATATGACAATAACAATCAATGAAAACAGAGACTATGCATTTGAATGATAGTGGGGACGGCCTTATGGTAGGGTTTGGAAAGAAGAAAGTCAAGTGAGAAAGGTTGTAACTAAACTTCTATTCAAAAATAACAACAGAGTGTAAATAAATAAAAATATCTCCTATAATGGAAATAAGTATTAAAGAAACTTTTCTGTTTTAATACAAATCAACATTAGCTTGCATTGTTCCTTTTACACTACCAGAGATCAGTTTAGGAAACATTTTAGACAACAGTGATATAAGAGAAAGAGTATTTATTTAATGAAGTAATTGCTTTGGAGATAAATACATTTGGTTAAACACAACACAATCTAAGATAAGTGTGGTAGCACATGTCTTTACTTCTAGTACTCAAAATGCAGAGATAGAAAGATCCTTGTGAATTTCAGGCCAGCAGAGACAATATAGTAAGACCATATCTGCAAATGAATGAATGAATGAATGAATGAATGAATGAATATATAAATATACCTACCCTATACATTCCAAGTACAAGACCAGATTTTCTTTGTGTGCAAATAAGAAAAGTTTATGGCTATAAAATCTAGATGATTACCACCAGGAATTTGAATTTTACAGGTACTGCTAATCTTTTATTCTTCACAGGTTCTGAGTTAAAATGGCACAGAACAAATGCTTGGCAGTTTGTAGTGCCTCGTCTATTGTTCATGAAGTACCATCTGGTGTAGCAATCTCTACTGCAGAAAGTGCTTAATGACCACTCTGACTGACGGTTATAATGGATGCATCTCTGCTACTCTTGCAAGATCTATGAGCAATTCCAACCAGAAGGATGACAGTCACAAATCTCAGCAGAGTGTGCAGTTGTTCCAATTTGTCAATCCTTTTAAGAATGTGAAGCTTAACAAAAGGAAGAAAACTAGTTAGTGGAGTTAGAACATGTCTTCATACATAATGTAATAAGCAATAAAAAACACATGCTCATTGCTGAGAGATACACTCTTGTAATGAGCAGCATTCCTATACACGTTCATTACAAGAAACTAATGAAGAGTGTTTTAACATATTTTATTGAGAGAAACAATCACTGCATGAGGCACTTGATATAATGTTTTTACTGTAAGTTCCAATGATTATGCAAACTGTTAAAATGACAAAAATTCAAAGAAATCAGTAAAAATAAGAAAAGTTTAATGATGAGATCCTTTGGAACTCTAGAATCATTGTTTAATGCTGGGTGCTGCTTGAATTTTTATGTTGACATCACAGTCCAGATGGTGTAGGATTCATAGAAACTAAAGGTCTTTATGAGAATGCAGGTATATCAGAATGAGAAAACACATTGTATAGTTTCCATACTTTACTGGACAATGANTTCCTACTCAAAGCAGGAACAAGGAAGATATGTACTCAGAAACTACTAAAGAATATTGTTTTCATATATGCAAGATATTTCTATACTCTAATTTGACAAGATTAGTTTTATGGCATGTTCTGGACAGTCCCTGCTATACACTCTTCCATACGGAAACATTAAATTTAGCTGAACTTGCCAAAGCAAAAGTTGAGCTTTTAATGTCGCTGTTATTTTCTTCGATGATACGATGAAAGGAAAACCTATTGAACCTGTGCAAATATATGGTTTGGGCTGAGCCCAGATCATTTCCTTCTCTTTCATCTCACTATGGCTAGGCCTGGAAGTGTCTAGCTTCGACACCATCTAATTTTTCTGAAGCCCAGCCTTAGTTTCCAGCCTGTCTGCTAAACTAGGCCTATAATATTTCAGCCTCCTAGATGTACTGCTGAATAAGCACACTCTTTCTAGGACTTTCTGAACTTAGGTTTGTTCAACTCAGCTATTCCAGCTTAAACTCCTCTCCCATCTGATTGATCCAACCTGGCTTCTCTCAGCTTCTGACTGAACTGTTTTGCTTGTAAAGACTGCCTCTGAACTCTACAAACTGAACAGCTCTGAATTGAAATGAATTCCAAGAACTGACTCACTTCTCTCTCCCTCACTATTCTTTACTAGCCTCTCTTTTCTGTTTTTGTGAGAGTTGGGCATATCCTATATTCTGTTATATGTTTTCCCTGATTTGTCCTTTTGTATGATCCTCAATTAGAAGTCATTATGATTAAAGGTATGTACTAAAGTCAGGTCTCTATTCTTGCCAGAGGGATAAAAGGTATGTGGCATGTCTGCATTGCAGCTGGATCATATCTATGGATGTAATCCCCTGCCAGAGCAGCCATGTTGCTGGATTAAAATTCCTCTACACCTAGTCATATAGATGTTATGGCTACAATTATTTAATCTGAGCAATACTAGTTATAACCATTTTAATTATTTATTTGGCCATTATGAATATGTACATTTTAAAATTACTAGAAAAACTCTGAGTTTTGAGGTAGGATTGGCTTTGTATTTCTTAATACTACCTATTGCTAACTCAGGCTCTACATACTATTTAGCAAGAACCTTACTAGTCAATATTATATGTCATTAGAGAATCAGTACTGGAAATATTGTCTGTAGTATCTCTAATGAAAGTGCAATGTATCATGGTAAAATATGGCCTGACAATAAAGTTGACCTCTGTCAAAATAAATACATCTAAATTAATAGCAATGTTAACCTAACATTGTGTTAAGTTTAAAACAAAAACAGCATAGAAGTCTATATTCTTTTATATTCCAAATAGAAATTCTAAGATAAGCTATTTTGTTAGAGGAGTATATAAAATATAAGTCATAATATAATTACCAACTACTAAGTTAATAATGTTCCATGCATTGCATAATTGGTAAAACATCATGAATTTAAATGAGTTTATATTTATGACTAACATTTTAAATTTTTACTTTATTTCCAGTTAACTTTTCATCTAGCATGTGTATATGTGTGTACATATGTTTATGGGTGTGTTCATATGATGTTTTTCTATATGTGAACTTGCACATAATACTGTATGCTGAATTAGTAAAGTAATGAGATGAATTATTAGATGCAATGTAAGTTGTCACTTGTATTTTAGTTTGAAATTAGTTTATTCTGAGACCAAAGACTAGGACTTATTATTATTATTATTATCATCTGCATTTGAAGTTCAATTTGAAAGTGAAATTACTACTGATATATATTACTTGACAAATGCTCAGACTTTAAAAATGAGAATGTGACTCATTAGTAAACAAAGAGTAAAATATTCAGTGTCTTGAAAATGAATTTCTGGAATCTAAAATAAGCTTAGGAACTTACAAATCTCAGCTTTCAATGCTGATATGTTCCAACTCACACAATCACTATTGTTTTAGCACAAGGTTCCCACTTCCTGAGAACATGGGCAATATGGTACCTGCATATATCTCATTTTTACATTTTTGCACACTAGAGTGTGCAATGTTTTTATCTATAAAGTTTCCTTCCCTATGAGTCTTTGTATTTAGAATTTTTAAATTTCTATTTTCTCAGCATTAAAATAATTCTTATTGTATTTTCCCCTATGTTTTCAGTTTTTCATCTTTCCTACTGATTTTTACCAGAAAATATGCTTGTATTTATCTTTTGAAATAACTTTTATGTATATGCCAATAGTAAAACAAATTTATCACTGGGTCTGATGTTTCCATAGACAGAGACTAGTACAGAAAACCATAACTTGTTTAAATGTAGACAATAAAGATTGTAGAACACAAGATACAGGTGATGCATCTATAATACAATTCCTCTACCAAAGGCTCAAGAAATATCATTGAAGAGAGGACAGAAAGATGTTAAATGCCAGAAAAAAAAGACTAGAAAACATGCTATGTGATTGTGTTTCCTAGAAATGACTAAGATGCAATGTCCATGTTACTATAACAGTATGGTATCTAAATAATGTCTGAACAAGGGCAGCCCCAATAGACCTGTTAACATGGAAGGAGGGCATTTGAAATTGCCCCATGACAAGACAAAGAACTGTATGCCACAATCAAATATTGAGAGCAAGAGAAATAATTCCCTCCCATGATGAGCTCTCTACTTAGTTATCCAACAACAAATGTTCAGTCCTGAGATCATATGAATACATGCAACACTAAACATGGTCAGAGATGGTATGTGTGTGTATATGTGTTTGTGTGTGTGTGTGTGTGTGTGTGTGTGTGTGTGAGTGTGTGTGTATGAGTGTGTGTAAATAACAAAGCCATGAATTCCAAAGCAAACAAGGAACAAGCATATGAGATTAGAGGGTAGAAAGGAAAGATGATAATAATACAATTATATTTTTAATTAAAACTTAAATTAAAGAAGAATGTATTTTAAGGTGGCCTATCACATATCCTGTACTCTCTGTCAGCAATTCTACATTAATATATCATCTCCAGCAGAAGGCACTGCAGTATTATCATTAATATGTTACTATCGTATGTCCAAATTTTGATTAGTTATAAATTTTGTTAACAATATGTTTGTTTGTCTGTTTGTTTTGTGTCTGTATAAGTATATGTAGCAGGTGGATATGTACATACAGGGATCAGAAGAGAGAAGGATCAGATTCTTTCAACACGTAACAGGTTGTTTGTGTCACCTAATTTGTGTTATGGGAATCAAATTTGTTTCTTCTGGAAGAACAGCAACTTTGTCTACCCTTTGAGCAATTTCTTTAGGCACACAATTTCAAAAATACTATACATATATTCAACATATATCTCACTCCATGAGTTTCAAATTACATCGAATAAAGTCAGTTACTACCAGACAAAATGTGTACAAATAATCAGGTAATGAAATTAATAGTTTTTTTTTGCACCAATAGAGAGATAGTAACTGTTAATTTATTGTCAAATGGATACATTGTTAGCTTTTCAGAGATATCTTCCTTCCTGTGTTATTGGTAGAGGGGTGAATTCATGTTTTTGTCCTCAAACTGATATCTAGTACAATCTGGGATTTTCTGTGTATTAAGCACAAATAAGACATCTTATTTTAGGCAACGATATTTTCAAGGGTCTAAATTATCTGCATGAATCAATAAATTGCTAAAAGTATGTAAATACTTTATATTTATAAGAAATTTATTTGTAAAAGTAAATTAACAACACATGTCATGATTATATATTGGGAAAGCAGGGACTCAATATTTTATAGAAGGAGGTCAATTATCCTGGTAGAGATATTACAATAATTTCAGTCCATCAGATATCATATAATGCAAGTTGTTTATTCCATAAAAAAATTGTGGTCTCCCTCATTAATATTGATCAGTGTCAGTATAGTTTGCAAATACCACCTTAATAATAAAGTTCATACCTAAGTACTTAATTTACATCTTTTCAAATATGTACACATTAGTTGATAAAGTTTATCCTTTAAAATAGAGTTAAATTACTCAGCTCAACCTGAAGAAGTATGATCATAATTTACCAGGAGCAGAAAATTCATATACCTGACTGTATTGTACTGTATTGATATGCAATACATTTGAATTTGTTGAGTTCTTGGTTGATTACTCAATGAAGTACATTCATTAACACATACACACACACACATACACACATGGTCCCCAATATTCTTACATGATGTCTGTTGCATTTGAAAAACAGCCTTTTAAAGTATCTGATTGAGCTTAAGTGTATTTGAGCACATTATTTTTATTCTATTGTGTAGAAAACTATAACTGCACAGAGTATGTTTATATAACAAGACCCAAGTACCCTGGAGTCAAGGAGATAGTATTAGAAGAAATTTTTTTCCAACTTTTATTAGATAATTTCTTCATTTACATTTCAAGTGTTATCCAGAAAGTTCCCTATACCATCCCCCCTCCCGGCCCTGCTTCCCTACCCACCCGCTCCCACATCTTGGCCCTGGCATTCCCCTGTACTGGGGCATATAAAGTCTGCATGACCAAGGGGCCTCTCTTCCCAATGATGGCCAACTAGGCCATCCTCTTCTATATATGCAGCTAGAAGAATTTTTATGTTGATCTAAGTGATCCACAAACACGGTGTGTTCTAAAGGCATGGTTCTAAAGAAATGTCCTAGATAAATAACACAGAAGAAGAATCTTCATACAGGATTTAATGAAATATTCATATTTAGTCATACATAGAAGAATGAACACCACGTCAACAACAATCTTGCAGCAGTTCATTCCTATACACTCTGATATCTCTGATCTTGTCTGATGGTAATCAGCTATTGGGGTTTTAAAAATCTAAAGGAAGTTTTAATTTATTCTGAAGTTTTCTGTGGAGTCCTTTTCTTGTTTATTTCTCTAGAATAGATAACTACACCAATTAATTTATTAATATTGAGGTATTTTATATCTTAAAATAACATATAAAGACTAAGAAATAAAAAAGAAATGTGAACTGCCCTACTGACAAGGAGAAAGTAAGCGATTCAGCAACGTTAGTGTTCCATCTGTCCATTTACTTACTGGAACTGATAAGGGACCATCTGAGTCAAGAAACCCACAGCAGTGATTGAAAAGGACTTGTTCCTCCTCTATGGAATTATGTTTCCACAATTACCAGTCTTCTCTCTTATCAAGAGTTTGAAACATCTCTGACATTTCAGCTGATGTGTCTTGAGATGCTATTTTTCAGCATCTGTCATCTGATTGTCTGAAGCTGTGAACCATGGATATAATATAAACTTCTTGTTGGTAGGAGCTAAAGTCTGTTATTTCATTTCCTCTATCTTTGTGTGCAGTTTATTTGATTACATTGCAGGAAAGTTGGATAGAATTGTGGCCAGCTCTATTTCAAAATGGAACAGTGATTGTGAGTCTATTCCTGTATTACTTTTTGAGAGTGAAAGGGGAATTCAAATTTGTGATCATTTGGTTATTTCACTGACTAAAGAATCAACCAGTATATATTTAGGTGAGAAGCAATTCTGCTATTATATCCATATGTAGTAATTATGGAACAACATGAACTCTAGCAGAACAATGCACACTTTTTGTTCTTAAACTTCTATATTCTTACTCTTAAAATTACCTCTGTAAAGGTTGAACAGCTTGCACTCTGAATCAGCTTGTAGGTTTAGTATCCACCAAAGCACTTCTGAAGCGCTGTGGTCAGCTGTTGGCCTCTGTCAGACTAATCTAATTGTTTGCCCAGGATCCCTTGTCTTTCCTGCATCCGTTTCCATTTCATTTCATTGTTTGCAATACTAGACTCAGAGAACTTGGTGAACTTTGAACTGCCATATCAGTAGAGGATGTGTAGATTTTTCTAAGAAAAATAAAAATCTTTGTACACGACAATATCAACCTTTCTCTGATGTTATTGATCCACTAGAGAAGCTTTTTAAAACATCTTTACTCTCTATAAGTGGTGTTTTCAAGGAATTATTAAATGTTTCACTCTATTCTTTACGTTGTGTTTACTAAATCTTATAATAGGTACATACATATTGGCATTCTCTATTGAAGTCATAACTATTTGCTTTATGTAATTATGAGAATAAATCCATGTTATTTTTCCAACATTTATTAGATAATTTATTCATTTACATTTCAAGTGTTATCCAGAAAGTTCCCTATACCTTCCCNCCTTTCAGCACTATCTTGCTGGCATATGCTATAGTGTCTATGATTGGTGGCTGATTGTGGGATGGATCCCTGGCAGCTGCAGTCATTGGGTCCATCCTTTGGATTCAGCTTCATACATGATCTCTGTAACTCCTTCAATGTGTGCTTTGTTCTTAATTCTAGAAAGGGGTAACGTATCCACATTTTGATCTTCCTTCTTCTTGAGTTTCATGTGTTTAGTAAATTGTATCTTGGGTAGTCTAGGTTTCTGGGCTAATATCCACATATCAGTGAGTACATGTTATGTGAGATCTTTTGTGATTGGGTTACTTCACTCAGGATGATGGCCTCCTGATCCATCCATTTGCCTAGGAATTTCATATATTTATTGTTTTTAATAGCTGAGTAGTACTCCATTGTGTAAATATACCAAATTTTTTGTATCCATTCCTCTGTTGAGGGACATATGAACACATAACATTGTCTATCTTAATGTAACTTCTTAACAATACAAAGAGACAATTTAGAAACAAATTTATGCAAAATCACCTAGTACAGTTACAGGCCTCTACTCTTAGAGAGCATATAGCAATGAGAAGAAACAATAAAACACATTTTAATATGGTCAAAATTCTAAAGTTGTTTTTTGAGTGGTAAGGCTATCCTGCGGGAAATTTCCTGAAATTAATTTGGTTGTAATAGCAAAATGTTGTTTGTTTGTTTGTTTGTTTGTTTGTTTGTTTTAATCCATGGGTTGTCTGGTTTATAATGCAAGCCTGTTCCTGTGGAATTTAAAGGTTGCAGTCATTTGGTTTGCCACAACATTTCACTGCAATTTTACTGCTTTGGAGACATAATATATTATTAAAATGTTTGCTTCCCCTATGGGAATTCAAACCTGGTGTTTCAGTTGTGATGATATCAGTAATTCTCTAAATTCCCCTTTGCCTTTAATAACAATCTTACACATAAGTGAGAATAAATCACAGACCTCACATTAGCTCCACAACCTTGCAGCCACTACTGCAACAAGTAGTGGCTGGCAATGTCATTTATTGCATTCTCTGACTGTTACTGCCTGTTTCACCCTAATGCACACTGGTTTCATTTTATTGTGATCAAACAAGATCCTCTCCTATGATAGTCACATTCTTCTTAGTATGGGTAAGGAAAAGACTATTCCAAATTTCTTTCTGTTAAAACTAAATAAGTAATCAAACTTTTTCTTGACAATATGGTGGAAGTCAAAATAAAACTTAGCTCCAGTAAGTGAGATATGAGAACAAATAGGTTCAAGTTCATTACACATTTGTTCACATAAATACACACACACACACACACACACACACACACACACACACACACCAATTTTTCTAAAGTACTTATGATCAATTTGTTATTTTTGACATCATGATTCTTTTCTAAAGACACAATTTGTAAATATACTCTGGATTCTTCTATGCACTAAATGTCTTGAATACTATGTTCAATAATTTGACTAATTGTCCACTAACATTTCTTAAAATTTTAGATCAAAATTTGCTATGAGATGTTTATCTTCCTCCAAAGGGGTTAATTAAAAACAAGGTGTTATTTAGTAAGCCTAATAAATTGTAATTAATTTTATATATTTTTGTAATACTTATAAGAGGAAAATTAAGATAAGTTTGAGACATTTATCATTATCATTATTTTGGATTATGGATTATGGGTATGGGAGAAGAGAAATATGCAGAGAGTTCTACATCTTGATCCAATGGTACATAGGAGGAAAATGACTCTATTACATTGGTGGGAACTTGAAGATTACACCGCAAAGCCCACTTCCAGTGTAATGCACTTCTTCCAACAAGGCATACCTTTTAAAACAAGTATAGTCTCAATCCCTGAGGCCTAGGCATTCAAATAGTACTTAATCCTATGCAAACAGCTATATTCCACTCCCTGGCCCCTATTGCCTTGTTCAAATTCATGGAGCCATACCTAGTCATAGCATAATGGAAAACACATTTAGTCTTATTTCAAAGTCTCCATTGTCAGTAGCAGTCTCAACAATGCTAAAAGTCCAAAGCACAATGTCTTTTCTGAGATTTTTCTAATCACTTAACTGTAATTCCTTTTAAAAACGAGAATTAAAAAGTAGATAATGTATTTCCAACATAACAGGATATACATTACTATTTCAAAATGTCAGAATGAGGATATACTGGACCAGAAGAGGATCAAAAATTAACTGGGAAAATTCCAAACTCTGCATGTCTATGTCTCATGTCAAAGTGCTTTTTAGATCTCCAATCCCTTTCATCCTTTTTTTTTTTTTTAATTTTTTTTTTTCTAATCATCTTTGATAACTGCAACAAACTTCTTTCTCTTTACCTTTTTTACCTCCTGTTGGTAGCTTTCCTCAGCAAGTGTCCCATGGCTATGGGATGTTTAGCATCATAGGGTCTCCAAGGCAACTTCAACTTTTGAGCTTCTTGTTTCAGTGTCTGGAGTTCACCCTTGCACTTCTAGGCTCTTTTTTTCGCCAACTTTTATTAGATATTTTCTTCATTTACATTTCAAGTGCTATCCAGAAAGTTCCCTATACCCTCCCCCCTCCTGGCTCTGCTCCCCTACCCATCCACTCCTACCTCTTGGCCCTGGCGTTCCCCTGTACTGGGGCATATAAAGTCTGCATGGCCAAGGCTCCTCTCTTCCCAATGATGGCCAACTAAGCCATCTTCTTCTATTTATGCAGCTAGAGACATGAGCTCTGGGGGTACTAGTTAGATCCTGTTATTCTTCCACGTATAGGATTGAAGACCCCTTCAGCTCCTTGGGTACTTTGTCTAGCTCCTTCCTTGTGAGTCCTGAGTTCTATCTAATAGCTGATTGTGAGCGTCCACTTCCATGTTTGCCAAGCATTGGTATAGCCTCCCAAAAGGGCTTGGGTCCCCTAACTAGTTCTGCCCTTTGTAGCACTCTAGGCTCAGGTTGACTCCACTCTACTACTGCTTCTGTTCTTGCTGGTAATTCCATGGTACTGGCATCTCCAATACACTGAGGTGTTCTGCTACAGCTATGCTTCACCAATAGAATTTCTGAGGTTCTCTTCAGGAAGCCAAGTCTCAATTTTATAGGTTTTTGTCAGGATGCTAAGCCTCAACTTCACATAACTCCTTCAGTTTTGGGTCATCTGCTGCATCTGAAGATGCATCTTCACCAATTACTTTTCCTGGCTTTTCACAGTTTCAAGCCTAGCTGCTTTTAATGATGCCTCCACTCCTTCAAAGCCAGTACCACTTGGTGGTTTCCTACATATTACCAAGTCCAGCTGCTTAACAAAGTACAACCTTGGCTATCTCTGGAATATAGTTTCTTAGTGCTCTTATTAAACACTTTCCAGAAGATTTCAACTCAGTGTTTCTGGTCTCTTCTTAATCAGGGATAATTTCTTTGATCCAGATAATGAGCATTAATTGTTCCAGTAACCCCTTCTTTTCTAAAGCCAGAGCCACATGACCCAACCTGCCAAGTTCTGGTGCTTTCTGGGTCTGGGACATGCACACCTCATTCTATTACACTATCACTAGCTTTATGTTTTCAGTGAATTCATGCTCTGACTAAAATTGGCTATCCTGGAATTTGCACTTTAGACTGACTTTGAACTCAGAGATCTGCATCCCTAGCTCTTGAATGCTGGGATTAAAGTTACAGTCCATCAAACGTGGACTTAAGCTTTTTCTCTTCTTCGAGTTTTCTCTGTATTATTATGGCCTTAAGTTCAGAGATCTACTTGTATCTATTTTGTGGCATTTAAGGGCTTTACTACCCTTCCTGGATGGACGTTTTCCATGGCCACTATGCCTCAAGACACAAATCAAAAGCTTCTGTCATCTCATGTCAATATCCACATCAAAAAACTGCATATTCTAGTCTCAAGATCTGGATCACAAATGTGCCCTCCATTTTTGGATTGCAGTTCATGCCACATTAAAATACAAAATGAAAATTATAACAAGGGAATAATAACACTTAACATCCCTATAATATCAACTGTAAGCACATGAGCAGTAAGCTAACTGGGTGGGATCTTGCCCAGAGGTTACTATTCCCTAAACTCCAATTAATATCTTTGTACATAGGACTTAGCTCCATTGATCTTCCTGTAATCTCTTTAATACTTGAACTATACATTTTGTATTTTTTTCTTTCTAAGTTTGCTATGCTTGATCAAAATGAGGTTCATAATAGTAAAGCATAGTATAGATTCTAAACTGGGTTATTTTGATACCTCCTTTGTCAATGCTATTTATCTGAAACTCTTGAGCTTATTCTCAGACAGACTCTTCAAACAAGGAAAAAAATAGCCACATTCTTTGCCAAAATAGCCCAAGAATGATCTCTGTGCAATATATTAAAATTCTTCTCCTCTGAAACAACTTGAGCCAGGACCACACATTTCAAATCACCCCCAGCATCAATATCTTCCATATTCCTACTAAGATGAAGCAGTAAGCCCCACTTAAAGCATTCCTTTACTTTACAAATACTAATTAACATAATCTAAATTACTCCAAAAAATCATGGTCAGGCCTCTAACATCTATTCCTTACTTGTGGTACTGACTTCTGTCTTAGTTAGGGTTTCCAATGCAGTGAAGGGATATCAAGACACACCAACACCTCCTAATAGTGTCTTGAAGTAGAACTAATCTCTGTTTTCTGAGAAACAGTCAGATTTATTTCCAAAGTGGTTATACAAGTTTGGACTCTTACCAGCATTGGAGGAATGTCCCCTCGTCCCACATCCTCATTAGTATGTGCTTTCACTTGAGTTTTTGATCTTATCGATTCTGATGAGGGCAAGATGAAATCTGAGTTGGTTTGATTTGCATTTTCCTGATGACTAAGGAAGCTGAACATCATTTTAAGCATTCCTTGGCCATTCAAGATACTTTTGCGGCAAAATCTGTTTATTTCCATTTATTTTTAAATTTGATTTCATGGTTTATTTATGTTTAACTTTTTTTTTGAGTTCTTTATATATTTTGGATATTAGTCCTCTGTTGGATGTAGGGTGAAGTTTCTTTCCCATTCTGTAGACTGCCATTCTGTCCTATCGATGATGCTCTTAGCCTTGCAAAAGATTTTCAGTTTAATTAGATCCCATTTATTAATTGTTAATCTTAGTGTGTGAGCTATTAGTATTCTGTTTAGGAATTTATCTCCTGTACCAATGAGTTCTAGTTAGTTCCCTACATTTGCTTCTGTTAGATTTAATATGTCCAGTTTTATGTTGAGGTCTTATATCTAATAGGACATGAGTTTTGTGCAGGGTCATAGATATGTGTCTATTTGAATTTTCTATATATTGACACCCAGTTTGAATAGCACCGTTTTCTAAAGATGTATTCATTTTCCAAACTCTTTCTATGAGACCACAGCTACGCTAATATCTCAACCAAACACTCAAAAAAGAAAGAGAACTTCAGACCAATTTCTCTTCATGAATATTGATACAAAAATATTCAATAAAATACTTACAAACTGAATCCAAGTACACATAAAAAATGTCATCTCACATGATCAAGTAGGCTTCATCCCAGAAATGCAGGGATGGTTCAATATATGAAGATCCATCAATGTAATCCACCATATAAGCAAACTGAAATTTAAAAAAATCACATGATCATCTCATCAGATGCTTAAAAAGCCTTTGAAAAATCCAACAGCACTTCATGTTAAATGCCTTGGAGAGATCTGGGAATATAAGGTGCATACCTAAACATAATATAATCAATATATAGCAAGCCAATAGCCAATGTCAACTAAATGAACTGAAGCTTAAAGCAATCTAACTAAAATCATGGATAAGACAAGTCATCCCACTCTCTCCCTCTCTATTAATCTTAGTACGTGAAGTTCTAGCCAGAGCAATAAGAGAACTTAAGGAGATCAAATGGGTACAATTGGAAATGAAGAAGTTAGAGTATTGCTATTCACAGATGATATGATAGTATACATAAGTAACCCCCAAAATTGTACCAGATAACTCACACAGCTGATAAACACCTTTAGAAAAGTGGCTGGATACAAAAAAAAATTTAAAAGATCAGTAGTCCACCTTAATATGAAATATATATGGGCTGAAAAAATAATTAGAGAAAGAAAATAGCAACAAATAATATAAAATATATTGGTGTAACCTCTAGCCAAGGAAGTGAAAGATCTATCTGACAAGAAATTAAAGTCTTTGAAGAAAGAAATTGAGGAATATATCAGAAGACGGAAAAACCTCCCATGTTCATGAATCAATAGGATTAACATTACAAATTACAAATGGACATTTAATGAAACCAATCTATAGATACAATTACTATCAGAAATCCAAAAAAAATTCTTCACAGACCCACAGACCCTTAAAAATTAATTCTCAAATTTATAAGGAAATTAAAAACCCAGTATAGCTAAAATAATCTTGTATAATAAAAGAAATTCAGACCATACCAGTATCTTGATTTCAAGCTGTACTACAGAATAATAGTAATAAAGCTGAATGACACTGGTATGAAAACAAACAGGTTCATCCAGAAATAAACCCACACACCCATATACATTTAATATTTGACAGAGATGCCAAAACCATTCAATAGAAAAAAATACTTCTTTACAAGAATTTAACATTAAGAATAAAAAAGTATCAGGCATAGTGCTATCTGCTTGAAATCTTAGTCTTGAGAAGGCTGATGTAGGAAAACTGTCATATGGACTCTGGGTTACATAGAAAATATCTGGTCAGCCAGGACTCTACATAACAAAACCCTAAAACTCCATTAATAAATGTAGAGAATGAAAAGAGTAAAAGAAAGAAAATGCTGTCTATTTTTAACTACACAGGAATATATACATGAGCATATGATTACCTAAAGCATTATTTATGCACAAATATTAACTATATAGAATAATTAAGCATGACACCTTATTTTATGCATTAACTTCATTTATGAATGATTTCCATTTATGTCAGACACTTTTTGTAACTGTAAGACATATTTTCTTACATGAAGATTACATAATACTATTTTGTGCTGTGTATAACTTTTCTTACCGATATGAGAATTATCTGAGAAAAATTTGAAAAAGAATATTTTTACTGAATATATACACGATGTCCTAGAGTCTGAGTATTGGCAAGATGGTAAGCATTTTAGATTTTAACATAAAGAAAAAAAAACAGATAAGAACTCCTTGGGGTGACAGATAAAAATGCCACTGAGTTCGATGACTGGAGTTCAGTTCCAGGAAAGAAGAGAAGTACCCACATACTGAGACACTTAAATATAGTAACCCATTGAGATATATATACACAAATACAGAAATGTATGAAATCAGAAATTAAATAAAGTGTAAAAAATTAAAGCTATTTTATGTAACAATAAATTACTAGTTTAATAGACCCATATAAACTCTCTGCAATGATACTCTGATGCAATAAATTATATTACTACATATGACAATAAATTAAATTTGACATTGTTTTAACTACCAAATTTCAGCTTCATTTAGAATATTCTAGATTAATACTATTGTGAGCCTAGCTCCAGAAACATGGCTTGTGCACTGCCTTTGTTGGCCAAGTTACTTTGAACTTACCTCCCCCGTCTGCACACTCAACAGACCCACCTCTGGAAATTCAGCAAGTGGGAAAATTCATGAGAGCATATTTAAAGATGAGTAGTTATAAGCACTTCTTGTAATCTTAAATTGACTTCCCAATCAGAATCTTATACTGACTGATATGGAATTATATCATCAGGCAGGCTGCAAAACTATTCAAATATTACAGACACTCAAAAATTTTCCTAACGTCTTCTTTTTAAAACATGCTATTTTTCATCTGCTATTTCATAACACAATGTCCATACCTCTTTATAGCTCTTTTTCATATACTTTTCTGTCTGACCTCAAGGACACAAATTATTCAAGTCTTAACAGGGTCTGTAGTTCTGCACCTTAACGGGCTTTGTACTTCTAGCTTCGGAAATGTCCTTTGATGACATTCCTTTAAGAATATGCTATTTCTTCCCACTTCAATAACACAAAGTAGATGCCTCTCTTATATCTTGCAAAGAGCCTTTTCCTGTACCTATTTTCCTAGCCTCAAGGACAGAGCTTAATCATGTTTTAATGAGATTCAGAACACCTATTTCAAAGTCATTTATGTAGTTTTCAACTTTTTTTTTATCACCTTACCCCAGAATTTTTTTGAAATATAAAGTGCAGCAATATTATGTGTTAGAATGGGACAAGTATTACATTATTTTATCATACCAAATGTCTGAAAGGCAGAGTTGAGACATGCAACAAGAAAAAGTAATGGCAATTTAGATGTCTTTACTTTTTAAATGACTCAGAGTATTTCAGAACTCAGAGAAATCAGAGGGAAAAAGTCCTTCTTGAAATACTTTTGCTCTTATCACATGTCCACAAGAATTAAGAACTGGGAAG
Organism: Mus minutoides; assembly: GCA_902729485.2. Classification (NCBI taxonomy): domain Eukaryota; kingdom Metazoa; phylum Chordata; class Mammalia; order Rodentia; family Muridae; genus Mus; species Mus minutoides. The sequence goes on from CACVCL010017098.1 coordinate 29,842, forward strand.
AATCTATATATTCTAACTATTAACTATTGAGCAATGTTCCTAGGAAGAAACTTAGTTATCAATGTCTGGTAGGCATTGTTGGGAGTCAATGTAATATATATTATTTATTCCTGAACTGGGGAGGATCACCCCTTCCTGGTTAAAACTTAAAGGTAAAGATAATATGAGAATATTACTTGCTTGGCAACAGGAAACTTTAAAAAAATTCTTTATATCATACACCTAGTTTGGAGGTTTGCATGAGAGATATCAATCAAAATTTGTGTAGGACTAGAAGGGTTGAAATTGTATCATCATCACCATAGTAAGAACTGTCTTTTTTTTTTCCCCACCTTCCACTATGCTCTGGTTTATTTACTGTTGGTGGTTGTAACACAGCAAATGAGAAAGAACAACATATTATTTTTTTTCATCCTGTGGTTGATAGAAGTAAAAGAAGAAAGGTTAAGTTCAAAGTCAACTTCTGGATCCAAGAGAGTGAAAGAGGGTTAGACATTTTCATATCTCAAAAACTGAAAATTGGCTAGCATGATTGCAATGAACAGGAATGAGTAGGTACAGCAGAAACTTCAAAAGTTAGGCAAATATTTCATTTTTTCATTCAGTATGCATGAGTGTGTGTGTGTGTGTGTGTGTGTGTGTGTAATATGATTTTACTTTCTTCAAAGTACAAATCAAAACAAACCAAGATTATACCTTACACCAATCAGAATGGTTAAGATCAAACCTCAGGTAATAACGTTGGAAAGGATGTGGACAAAGAAAAACACTCCTCCATTGCTGGTGAGATTGCAAACTGGTACAACTTCTCTGGAAATCAATCTGGAGGTTCCTCAGAAAATTGGAAGTAGATCTACCTGAAGCAATACCACTCTTGGGAATATACCCAAAAGATGCCCCACCATGCCACAGGGGCATGTTCCATTATATTTTCTTTTTTTTTTCTTTTTTCATTTTTTATTAGATATTTTCTTAATTTACATTTCAAATGCTATCCCGAAAGTTCCCTCCCCTCTCCCCCCACCCTGCTCCCCTACCCACCCACTCCCACTTCTTGGTCCTGGCGCTCCCCTGTATTGGGGCATATAAAGATTCCAATACCAAGGGGCCTCTCCTCCCAATGATGGCCGACTAGGCCATCTTCTGCTACATGTGGAGCTAGAGACATGAGTTCTGGGGGTTCTGGTTAGTTCATATTGTTGTTCCTCTTCTAGGGTTGCAGACCCCTTCAGCTCCTGGGGTTCTATCTCTAGCTTCTCCATTGTGGGCCCTGTGTTCCATCATATAGATGACTGTGAGCATCCACTTCTGTACTAGACAGATATATCAGGGTCCCTTCAGTAAACACTTGCTGTCCTATGCAATAGTGTCTGAGTTTAGTGACTGATTATGGGATGGATCCCACAGTGGAGTAGCCTCTGTATGGTCCATCCTTTAGTCTTAGCTCTTAACTTTGTCTCTGTAACTCCTTTCATGGTATTTTGTTTCCTATTCCTATTCCTATGCCTCTGTATGGTCCATCCTTTAGTCTTAGCTCTTAACTTTGTCTCTGTAACTCCTTTCATGGATATTTTGTTTCCTATTCCTATTCCTAAAGGAGGAATGAAGTATCCACCCACTGGTCTTCCTTCTTGATTTTCTTGTGTTTTGCAAATTGTATTCTAAGTTTCTGGGCTAATATCCATTTATCAGTGAGTGCATACCCAATGACTTTTTTTGTGATTGGGTTACCTCACTAAGGATTATATCCTCCAGATAAATCCATTTGCCCAAGAATTTCATAAATTCATTTTTTAAATATCTGAGTGGTACTCCATTGTGTTAATGTACCACATATTCTGTATCCAATCCTCTGTTAAGGGACATCTGGATTCTTTCCAGCTTCTGGCTATTATAAACAAGGCTGCTATGAACATATTGGAGCATGTGTCCTTTTTACCAGTTGGAACATATTCTAGGTATATGTCCAGGAGAGGTATTGCTGGATCCTGGAGTAGTACTATGTGAATTTTCTGAGACTGACTTCCAGAGTGGTTGTACAAGCTTGCAATCCCACCAGCAATGGAGGAGTGTTCCTCTTTCTCCACATCCTCGCCAGCATCTGCTGTCACCTGAATTTTTAATCTTAGCCATTCTGACTGGTGTGATGTGGAATCTCAGTGTTGTTTTGACTTGCATTCCCCAGATGATTAAGGATGTTGAACATTTTTTCAGATGTTTCTCAGCCATTCAGAATTCCTCAGTTGAGTATTCTGTTCTTAGTGGCCTAATTTGTGTTCGCCAGAAGCTGGAAACAACTCCGATATCACAGGACAGAGAATGGATAAAAAAATGTGGTTCATTTACACAATGGGATACTACTCAGCTATTAAAACCAGGATATCATGAGCTTTGCAGCTAAATTGAAAGAACTATAGAATATCATTCTGAGTGAGGTAACTCAGACCCAAAAAGTCATCCATGGTATGTACTCATGAATAAGTGGATAAGTGGATAATAGCCAAACTATGTACAGAATACACAGGATACAGTCCACAGAACTCAGAAAGCTTAATAAACTGAAGGTCCCAAGTGAGGATGCCTCAGTGCAACTTGGAAGGGATAAGAAAGCAATCACAGGAGAGGGGAGGGGGGAGGGTCCTGGGTGGAAAAGAGAATAGAGAGGGGAAGAGGGGAACATGATCAGGTATTTGTTGGGGAAAAAGAACTGAAGCCCTGAGGGCCAAATTAAAGAATGGCAACAGGCAAGCTCGAAAGCAAGGAGGTGGGGGTGGGGACCCTCAGAATGTGCCAGAGACCTGGGATTCAAAGGGAGGGACCTTAAATGAAATGCCCTACAGTAAGGAGAGGGAACTTGTAGAGCCTATCTCCAGCAGAAAGATAGGGCATCAAGTGAAGGATGAGGTTGCCATCCCACAGTCAAAATCTCTTTCCCAAAATTGTTCCTGTCTGAAAGAACTGCAGGGACAGAATGGAGAGGACCTGTCCAGTGACAGGCCCAAATGGGATCCAGGTCAAGGGGAGGTCCCAAGGCTTGACACTATTATTGATGCCATGGCGTGCTCATAAAAATGGGCCTATTATGACTACCCTTTTAAAGACTTAACAAGCAACTGAAACAATCAGATGCAGACATTTGCATCCAACCAATGGACACAAGCTACTGACCCCTGTGGTTGAATTAGGGAAAGGCTGTAAGAAGCTGAGGAGGAGAATCATCAGTCTCAATTAACCTGGACCCAACTCTGAAATCTCTCACAAACTGGGCCACAAACCAGGCAGTATATTATACCAGCTGATATGAGGCCTCCAACATACGTTGCAGAAGACTGTATGTTCAGTCAGAGAAGATGCCCCTAACCTTCAAGAGATTGAAGGGCCCAGGGAGTGGGGAGGTGGGGTGGGGTGGATGGTGGGAGATAGGGGAGTGGGGACATTCATACTAGAGGAGATTGGAGGGGGAGGTACAGAATGTGGAAGAATCGGATGGTGGACTGGGAGGGGTAAAATCTTGAGTGTTAAAAAAAGAAAATAACATTAAATAAAATTGAAAAAACAAAATGTAAATTGTGAATAGAAAAGTGTCACAAATTGTTTGACTGCCATTTACCATAACATTTAGTAAAAATTATAATTGTAGTTAAAATAATTTTTGTATGTTAGGGCTAAGAGAAGAAAACGGTACTGGAGCAAACATTGTTACTAGATACAGTGCAATTGAAATTATTATTTTGTATACTTTTCTTAAAAGTATCTGAACCCAAGATAATACTACATTCCTATAATGGATAAATCTGAAGAATTTACATAGGACAACATACTTTCTCTATCAGATGTTATTTATTGTATAATAAAGAAAATAAATAAATTTCAAATATTACTTACTTTAGGGCTTATATTTGATGTAATTTTATGCTGTGTTTCCTGAGAAATATACACTGAAATGGAAAATGTTAAATATTACACTTAGGAACATTTCAAATAATATTACCAATAATTATGTAGGAGAAAAAAAGACGCCGGGCATGGTGGCTCATGCCTTTAATCCTATCACTCGGGAGGCAGAGGCAGGCAGATTTCTGAGTTTGAGGCCAGCCTGGTCTACAAAGTGAGTTCCAGGACAGCCAGGGCTATACAGAGAAACCCTGTCTCAATAAAACAAAAAAGGAAGAGGATGCTCACAGTCAGCTATTAGTTGGAACACGGGACTCCCAAGGAAGGAGCTAGAGAAAGTACCCAAGGAGCTGAAGGGGTCTTCAACCCTATAGGTGGAAGAATAACATGAACTAAGTAGTTCCCCCAGTGCTCATGTCTCTAGCTGCATATATGGAAGAAGATGGCCTAGTTGGCCATCATTGGGAAGAGAGGCCCCTTGGTCATGCAGACCTTATATGCCCCAGTACAGGGTAACGCCAGGGCCATTATGTGGGAGGGGGTGGGTAGGGGAGCAGGGCGGGGATGGGGGAGGGTATGGTGAACTTTCTGGATAACACTTGAAATGTAAATGAAGAAAATATCTAATAAAGAAAAAATAATTTAAAAAACCAACCAACCAAACAAACAAACAAAAAGACTGAAAATGAATATTTGCTTAGGATATGTTTTTGAAGAAGACTCAAATTACTAAATGAAGAATTATGGATTTGGGATAGCTCTTCAGAATTCTTTTGTACTAGATAAAAAAGGAGGGAATTTATAACTTCAATTCTCAGATTAATTTATGTCAAGTTAGTAATTGTATTGTTGATTCTATGGTTTGACTACCTTTTCTTTTTTTGAACATTGTAATAATAGCATCAGCAGGTTTAACAAATTATATTTCTATTCTAAAGATCTTTGCTACAAACATTTAATATATATTATGTGAAATTATCTAATGACCAAGAACCATGAATATGAAAAGTTTACAAGGTTAAGAACAAAGCTACAATCTGCTGTATATGCTTCTGGGTAATGTTTCCTTATATTTAACTCAAAGCAGACTTCTGTAGAAAAAAATGAGCTATTATCAATGTCTAACTGGATATTGATAGTGAATTCATAAATTAATAATTGAACAGTCTCATAACTCATAATAAATTCTGCTTTATAGAATGATATAATGCTTTTCCTATATTATCCTTTATATCAGACAGAAGGAAGAATGATTAATTATAGAATCCCCACTACTGGAAGCCACCTGTTCTTTATGATGAATATTGGCCTGAGTAACCTGTGCTTGCAATTTGTAATTGTAGAACATTATGGATGAAAGAATGAGATGCCTATAATTTCAGATGACTGCCTTTGAAAACCCTAGGAGTGTAAAGCACTCCCTGTCTATGAAATAATATATTCCTTGGTTTCATTAGGATAAACACCTTGGCACAAATTCAAAATTTTAATGTTAGCTGAATATTGAGCTGTTTAGTCAGAGAGTTGTAAATCTGTAATCAAAAATTTTAAAAAATATAACCTTGTCCTAACTGAAAATTGACTATAACGTGTTTCATTTAGAATAATTTTTCTTAATGTGTAAAATATAAGATATGAATTGTTACCTTGAGTAAACAGTGTTCACACACACACACACACATACACACATCACATCCGTGAAAATTTTCTCATCCTGACCTGACATATGGATTGAGTTTGTCCTGTGTTTTTTTTTCTTTTTCCTTTTTTCCCCATCCCTTTGTCCTGTGTTGATTGAATGGTTTTGATATGTTAGAGAAGATAAAATGTTTAAAGTTGAATCAACTTGAACAAGGTTTGAGAGAGTTTTTAAAAAATTCGTAGTACTAAAGTGAAATATGCTTTGCAGCTTTAATTTTGTGTTATGCTGTTTTTCAGAAAGTTCAGCTAGCATTAGCATAAGATGCAGGTCTTATTTTTATCCAATGCAAAACTACAAAACTATCTCATTTGATCTACTGGTGGAGCAAAGTTAAGGAGATGTTTTAATTCTTTTTTTTTCCCCATGAAAGCAGTATAAAATTCTTACTGACTAACCAATAGCATTTAACCTGAAGTATAGTGGCAATTTGTCTGTATCAAGGCTGACAGTAACAGAGACTGTCCAACCAACTCACCCTTGGTCTCATCTGGTGTTTGAAGCTTATTAGTTATCAAAACCATTTTGTTTTTATATTTGTTTAATTAAGAATGTTAGTGTCATGCATCCATTGAAGGATATGAAATTCATACTTCAATTAATAAATTTATAATTAAAAGCAATATATTAATTTATACCATATAAGATATATTGAACTATTTATGTCATGTATTAGTTTCATAAAACATAGAAAGATGAGTTGATTATTATTGCTTTAAACAACAGGATTTCACTATGTAGCCCTGCCTGTCAGGGAACTCAGTAGACTTCAAACTCATTGGGATCCATCTGCTTCTCCTTGACTTCAGACCCATAGGGATCCATCTTCTCTGCCTCCGGATTGCTGCTGTGCCTGTACAATCATGCTCAATAAGCTGAATATCCTTGAGAGAATCATGGATTTTTTAAAAATCTAGGACCATTAGAAGCTTGTCAACTGATTTCTTTGTATAACCAAATCTATTTTGTTTGAATTTTATCATTATTTTGCATTTTAATAAGCTCTAGAGATACTATGTTCTTTCGTATGCTTTTCATAATCTTCTAGAAATAATAGCATATATAATCTTCTTTGGGCTCATCTTCAGAAATCAGTTAGATATAAATTCAATTTAGAAAATGTGTCTTATTTAGAATATATATATACACTATAGTCTCTCTCTATTATATATATATATATTTTTTTTTTCAATACTACTGATATAATCAAGGACTTCCAAAATATTTGCTGCAAACTTCATTTCATAATTTATATTCTTTAATGTTTATAAGAAATATTAAGAATCTCCATTTTATTTCTTATGTGAATTTCAAAACTATGCTTTCTATCTTTTAATGAGACAGTATAATATGTCATCTGATTCAATTGCAAAAACACATTCTTGTATTCAATAAAAGGTAGAAAATTATAATCAAAAGCAAGATAAGTTTGACCCAAGTTATCATCTCAGTTATATTCAAGAAATAAAAATTATTTAGAAAATTATTGTTTAAAATAATTTTATAAACCAAGCAAAAATCTTTATGAAGTACAACTTAATCTCTTAAATCTCATATATAATTCTTAAATTCTTACATATTTTAATAACATTAATTTTGTCTTTCATATCTTTATAAGCATGAATCTCATCTATGTAACCTTAAGATGATTATGTATTATATCATACAGGAACTCATAATAAGTTGTCTATGAATATGCTATCTCACACACACAAACATAGACACACACTCATTGTAATGAATATCTTTTTCATATAAATTGCTGAACATATATTTTCATATTTTCCTGAAAAATTCCCATGACAAAAATTATTCACAAACATTGCCAACATTACTTAGTTACATGATCCTACAAACAATATTTCCTTACTCACATCCACCTACATGCTAGATGCCATTTTGTCCATGCTTGTCTGTAAGCATATCATATTTTTCTGTTTTCCTGGGGAAACCATGATACACAATGAAATTTTGTGGCATTTTGCTAAAAGATAATCCAATATGTTAAAATTAATTATACTTTCTTTGTATTTTTCCTCATTTCTTTTATTTGTCTTCATAATTGAATTTTCAAAATTCACTATACTTTAATCATAATTTTCATCTTCAATCCATATTTTAAAATATTAATAAATTTATTGACATATGAGTTCAATAATATTTCCATGATGTTTTTAGAAAATGATTTTAATATTTTTAACTGCTAATATTCAACAAACAGAATAATTATTTTAAGATATATTTCATTATGTTTCCCTTTTCTTTTTTTTGAGCTTATCATTTTCATTAGATATTTTCTTTATTTACATTTCTTTTTTATTAGATATTTACATTTCAAATGCTATACCAAAAGTCCCCTATACCCTCCCCCTGCCCTGCTCCCCTACCCACACACCTTGTACTGGGACATATAAAGTTTGCAAGACCAAGGGGCCTCTCTTCACATTGATGGTCGACTAAGCCATCTTCTACTACATATTCAGCTAGAGATATGAGCTCTGGGGGTACTGGTTAGTTCATATTGTTGTTCCACCTATAGGGTTGCAGACCCCTTCAGCTCCTTGGGTACTTTTTCTAGCTCCTCCATTTGGGGCCCTGTGTTCCATTCTATAGATGACTGTGAGCATCCACTTCTGTATTTGCCAGGCACAAATGCTATCCCAAAAGTCCCCTATGCCCTCCCCCTGCCTTGCTCCCCTACCAACCCACTCCTAGTTCTTGGCCCTGGTGTTCTCCTGTACTGGGGCATATAAAGTTTGCAAGACCTAAGGGCCTCTCTTACCATTGATGACTAGACAAACTTCTGCTACATATGCAGCTAGAGACATGAGCTCTGGGGGTACTGGTTAGTTAATATTGTTGTTCCACCTATAGGGTTGCACATTCAGCTCCTTAAACCATATTTAAAAAATAGAACATTAATAATCAGATTCTCATATTTATTAATACATACAATCAGAGTTAAATGAAAATGCCAAAGTTATTTGAAAATAATAAAGGATCATAGAAGGCAATAGGTCTGAAGACAGATTATATATTAGAATGTTACTGTGTCTGTTTTGGTAGAAACATCAATTTGACTTTAATACCTGATCATTTCATATACATTTTTTTTGTTTGTTTGTTTGTTTGTTTTTTTTTTGTTTTTTTTTTGTTTTTTTTTTTACTTGGGGATGTTTTAAACTTTTAAGACTCTTTCTGAATTGGAAAAAACTGAGTTCATAGGAAAGAAGTATCAATCTTTGGGTTGATTGCCTAAAAAGTTACATGCAATAATAAGAGTAAGTGTGTTGTGTTATTGAATGTGCCATCTGTATATAGATAATAGTTTGAGAAATAAATAAAGAAGTTATAAAATAATGATGACTAAAGCACCAACCAAAGAGTACAGCTGCATATGTAGCAGAGGATGAACTTGTTGGCCATCATTGGCAAGAGAGGACCTTGGTCATGTGAAGGCTTGATGCCCCAGTGTAGAGGAATTCAAGGACATGGAAGAGGGAGTGAGTGGGTTGGTGAGAAGGAAGAGGGGTGATGAGATAGGGAGTTTGGGAAGGAAAACCAGGAAAGGGGATAACATTTAAAATGTTAATAAAGATCATATCTAATAAATAAAAAAAGAAACAAAGAATTATTAATTATAAGGCTTAATTTAATCACATACTAACATTTTAAGTAATCAATATATAGAATAGGAATTTAAAATACGTAGTTTTGGGTATTCCTCCTATTGGGTGAGACCACTGAATGTCAAATACTAATAAATGTACCATTTGAATGCCTAAACTGAATCAACTATTTATAATTCCTAGAAATATATTTTTGGCATAAGTAAGAACAATATATATCATACATACTGATAAATAGGATGTTGAATTGATATGTAGATACTTAGATGATTGAAAAATAATAGATAAATAGATTGATAGATGAATGATAGATGATAGATATAAGACCATCAAATGGATAGGTGAAGATATATAGATGATATACAAAGCTATGTATAGATGATTTCTAAGGTCAATTTTAAATCCTAATTGGTTTTATATAGTAGAAAACAACATGTCTACCTTACATGGTAAAATACTAAAAGCATTCACAGCACTGAGAAATTAGGCTAGAAATGAAATCAGGTACCTATGTATTCATTTTGGCTTTAAATATGTATTCTCATCAAACATTGAATCCTCATTAATAGTACTGCTTACCATTAATACTATTAGTACTCTTATATGAAAATAGTAGCTGAATTCAATTACTCCTCCTAACAGGCTTGAATTCCAAGTCAGTTCTGGGAAGAGTACAAAGGGCTTCCTGTTATATACACACTTTCTTACTTAAGGTTGGTTGGGTGGGAGAATGACTGAAATTCAGTATATACATTTGTAAAATAGAAAATTTTGAAAGAAAAAGCAACAAGAACTTAAGATAAAGCTTTATTTTTCCTGAATATAAATAACATAATGATTATTTTTGAGGCAGTAGTTAGAATTTCAGTGGGGAAGAGCCTCAAAAACATGGACACAGGGAAAAATTTTCCTGAATAGAACACCAATGGCTTATGCTCTAAGATCAATAATCAACAAATGGAGACTCGGAATATTACAAAGTTTCTGTAACACAAAGGACACTGTCAATAGGACAAAAGGGCAGCCAACAGATTTGGGAAAGATTTTACCAATCCCATATCCAATAGAGGGCTAATTTCTAATATATATAATGAACTCAAGAAGTTAGAATCCAGAGAACCAAATAACCCTATTAAAAATGGAGTACAGAGCTAAAGAAAGAATTCTCCACGGAGGAATACTGAATGGCCGAGAAACACCTAAAGAATGTTCAACAGTCTTAGTCATCAGTGAAATGCAAACCAAAACAACCCAGAGAATCCATCTCATAGCAATTAGAATGGCTAAGATCAAAAATGCAGGTGACAGCAAATACTAGTGAGGATGTGGAGAAGGAGGAACACTCTTGCATTGTGTGGTGGGATTGCAGGATGGTACAACCACTCTGGAAATCAGTCTGGTGGTTCCTCAGAAAATTGGACATAGTAATACCTCAGGACCCAGCTATACCACTCCTGGGCATATACTCAAAAATGTTTTAACATATAACAAGAATACATGCTCCTCTATATTCATAACAGCCATGTTTATAATAGCCTAAAGCTGGAAAGAACCCAGATGTTCTTCCACAGAGGAAGTGATAGAAATTTGTGTTACATTTACACAATGGAGTACTTCTCGCTATTAAAAACAATGGCTTCATGATATTCTTGGACAAATGGATGGAACTAGAAAATATCCTCAATGAGGTAACCCAGTCACATGGTATGCACTCATTGATAAGTAGATATTAGCCCTAAAGCTCAGAATACCCAAGATACAAATCACAGAACTCATTAAGCTCAAGATGAAGGAAATCCAAAATGTGGATGGTTTAGTCCTTCTTGGGGGGGGGGGCAGAATAACAGGAGGTAGAGGATCAGAGGGAATTTGAAGGACAAGAGGAGAGGGAGGGGAAAAAGGAGAATAGGATAGTGTATGTGAGGAGAAGGGGATAATATACAGAGGGTCAAGAATTTGAAAAGAGGTATATAACAATGGGGGGGGGGTGAGGAAATAGTGGTAGCCACCAACAAGCCTGGAAAGCAAGAGACTTCCAAGATCCAAGAGAGATAAGATTAGCTGAAATGACCAACAAAGGGGAAGATGAACCAATAGAGATGATATCCAGAGGTTAGGCAAGGCCCCCTGTTGGGGGATGGGGCCATGCACTCATCTCCAAATTCTTAACCCAGAATTGTTCCTTTCTTGAGGAAATGCAGGAACAATTAGTGCAGCAGAGAATGAAACAAAGGGGGGGGCATCGAGACACTACTCCACCTGGGGATCCCTCCCATATACACACACCACACCCAGACACTATTGCAGATGCCAAGAAGAGCTTACTGACAGGAGCCTGTTATATCTGACTCCTGAGAGGCTCTGCCAGAGCCTGAAAAATACAGAGGCAGATGCTTGCTGTCTACCATTAGACTTAGCATGCGTACCCCAATGGAGGAGTTAGAGAAAGGACCGAAGAAGTTTAGTGGGTTTGCAATGCCCTAGGCAAAACAACCAACAAGAGCCTCCAGAGCTCCCAGGAACTAAACCACCATCTAAAGAGTACTCATGGAGGGACCTATAACTCCAGCTTCATATATAGCAGAGTATGGCATTATCTGGCATCAATAAGAGAAGAGGCCCTTGGTCCTGTTGATGCTCAATGCCCCAGTGTAGGGGAATGCCAGTGTGGTGAGGTGGGAGTAGGTGGGTGGGAGCTGGAACATACTCATAGAAGCACAGGGGAGGGAGATGAAGACAGGGCTTCAGGAAAGGAAACTGGGAAAGGGGATAACAGTTGAATGTAAGCACATAAAATATCATAAGAGAAGAGAAGAGAAGAGAGGAGAGGAGAGGAGAGGAGAGGAGAGGAGAGGAGAGGAGAGGAGAGGAGAGGAGAGGAGAAGAGAAGAGAAGAGAAGAGAAGAGAAGAGAAGAGAAGAGAAGAGAAGAGAAGAGAAGAGAAGAGAAGAGAAGAAGGGTTAAATACAGTAATTCTTCTAGAAGATCAAATGTACAGTCCACAAAGAGTAAAACATTAATTGAAATATTATTGATTCTTATAGTAATTTAAGTTATGTGTGTATGTGTGTCTATATGTGGATATATAAAGAAGTACAGATGCACATAGAGACAGGAGATATTTAATCACCTGAAGCTAGAATTACAAGCATTGTACTTGCAAGGACCTAAACTTAAGTCCTCTGCAATAGCAGAAAATGACCTTTAAACCTAAACTACATGTTTATTCTGAGGAGAACAATTATTATTTATTTTTGTTGTTGTTAATTTTCCCTATCATAATATTTTTATCGATTATTTAGGAATTTTGCATCATGCACCCAGCTCATACTCATTTCTCAGTCTTCACAGGTCCATTCACCAGCCTCTGACCTCCTCTTGCAAGAAGAAATAGAAGAAGAGAATAAGGTAAAGGAAGATATGGAGGATGAGGAAGATGATGAGGAGCAGATGGAAGAGGAGAAACATGAGAAGAAAAAAAGAAAAAAGAAAAAAAAGAGGAAGAAGAAGAAATGTAGCTTGTTGTTCATATAGTCACTAGAACATGGTCAAAGTCCCAGAGGGCAACCTCTTAATGAAAACTGAATCCTTCTAGCCATGCACACCTTCTTGAATTCTTTTTAACACAAATATCTACTTTATATATTACCTCAGCATTTCCATAATAGATGGATAAAAGCTTTGAGGGCTAGGGTTGGGTGTTATGACTTAGATTCATGTCTCAATGTCTGTGTATTTTCAAAGATGCAGGGGTTAGAGCTGGGTTTGGTAAAATGATTTTCATCATGAGGATTCTGTCTTCACCAATGATGATTTCACGATTTAATAATATTATTATAAAATGTTATTGTTGAAATTATTATTACTATTATAAATTATATAAAATGGTTCTCATGGAATTTATTATTATAAATTATTGAATAGAATGATTGTAGAAATGATAAGGTCTGACTCAGTTGGAGGAAAGCAGGTCACTGTGGTTTTTCCTAGAAAGATATTCTTTGAATTCTACAACTCCCCATTTCTCTGCTTGCTGGCTAATAGGACATGAATAGTTTTGCTCTAGCTCATGGTCCCCATGTGATATTCATCCTTGCTTCTGATTCACGACAATTATACCTGTTCACCATACACTAAACAATCATGAGGTAAGGAAATCATTCATGAGTTAAGGTGTTTTCTCATATATCTATCCAAGGCAATGTAAAGCCTTACATATGTAATGTGTATATTGGAAATAATGTATTTACACTTACTTAATTTTTTTCCTCTGCATTATTTAGTATGAGAACACACAGCAAAAAGCACATCACAAGAAGTCACACATAAACCACAATGCACACATCATGTATAGTGTCACTACTCTTACATTTGCCATTATCATTTGTCAGTATCACCTTAGAGTTGTTTTACATAGTCAATTATTGCTCAACCTTTAGTATTAATAACTTTACTGACAAATGCTATTCTCCAAGTGGCAATGCTGAAACGTTTAGAACAGGTTCATATCTATTTTTCTTAAAGCCAGGCGTCATCCCTTCTTTCACCTTGAGCAGCTCAATACAGGAATGCNATATATATATATATATATATATATATATATATATATATATATATATATATATATATATATATATATATATATATATATTACGTTTTGGTTTTATTGAGATAGGGTTTCTCTGTGTAGCCCTGGCTCTCCTGGAATTCACTTTGTAGACCAGGCTGGCTTTGAACTCAGAAACCTACCTGCCTCTGCCTCCCCAGTGCTGGGATTAAAGGCGTGTGCCACCATGCCCAGCTATATATTGAGTTTTATTAGAGTGAATATTAAATATTGGTAGAAATGTCTTTTCTGATTCAGCTTTATGTTTGTATCTGGGATCATGTAATAAAAACCATGTTTTCTGTGATCTATGCACAAAAATGTTGGAAAACTACAGAAGTGTGCTACATATCTGTCTTTATCTTCTTAACTCCATAACATCTTTACACAAAAGATACCTACATTTCGGGCATGGTTTTGTCTTATGAATAAATCATGTTCTCTAAATCAGACTATGTGGTATTACTTTGGATGAAATCTGTCCCTAAATGTCCATCCATTGGCATAATTCACTTTTGTATTTAAAAATGGTTAAAATAGTGTCTTCTTTCTAAATCTTTCTAGATATGATTTTCTCCACATCTCAACCTTTACCTCCCAAATTGGCTTGGGTCAGTCTTTTGGTACACTTGTAATAGTGATAAGGAGTAACAACTGTGTTCCTACTTTATAGCTCTAATAATTTCTCACCAGGTAGGTACTGATATCTCTTGACAATGTGTTTCACAAATATAAGGAAGCAGAGCTTTCATGGTTTCACTTTACTTTTCAAGAAAGTATTTTGAAGGCAAAAGGTACTACGTGCCCATAGAGTTTTGAAGAGGAAGATTCTTTAAATTCTGTTTGTTGCTAATACAATTTTAGAAAGACAAAAGAGTATGCTAGACATGTATTATGAACTTGGTTTTGTGTATAGTTGTTGCTGGGTATGTGTGGTATTCCTCAAATCTATCTCTTTTTTGGTTTATTTATATTGTTTATTTACTTAATTATTTGTAACCATAAGGATCAAAACCAAGGATGATATGCATGCTACAAAATAACTCTATCTACCCTTGATGTAAATCTCTAACCCTAGGAAAGGAATTAAATTTTAGGGGGAGAGATAGCTCCCAGGCCAAATCCTGGTCCTTTAAAGCTGGAGGTAATGGCTTGTCAGAAAAACTTCTCCTGCCCCTTCAGTCTCATTTAGACTTTTATTTGTCTGTTTTCTTGTTTGTTTTTCTGTTCATTTTTTTTCTTCCTATAACGCCTGAATGTTTTCTGAAATGCTTAAGTAATGTTAATGATCTATCCTCTCTTCTTTTCTAAACTGTAAGCTACTTTAAGGCAAGACATTGGATTTTAATTTTTTAGGTTTTTGGTTTGTTTCTTGGCTGTCTTTTGTTTGTTTTTTCAGACAAGATTTCTTTTTTTTTTTTCAACTTTTATTAGATATTTTCTTCATTTACATTTCAAGTGTTATCCAGAAAGTTCCCTATATCTTCCCCCCTCTCGGCCCTGCTCCCCTACCCACCCGCTCCCACCCCTTGGCCCTGGCGTTCCCCTGTATTGGGGCATATAAAGTCAGACAAGATTTCTTTGTGCAGCCATGGCTGTCCTGGAACATCCTCTCTACACCTGATTGCCCTTGAACTCAGTTAGCATGTGTTGAATATTATTAATGTAGTTAAATAGCCCCATTTTCTTATGTTCCTTGCAAATAAACCATTAAGTTCACCAACTAGGAGTCTTGCATAAGTTATTGTCACAACAGCTGAGCTCATAGGGGAGATTTTCATATCTGAAAAAAAAAATCATATACTGAAGTATTTAAGTACAAATGCTATAAAAATGTAGACAAACAACTAGGGAAAATTTTTTCCAGGCTAACCAAAATCTCAAACATATTTCCCAAATTATACTAATAAGTATTTATGATTCATATATAGAATTCAATTACTTAAACTTTTGAGGGTGTGTCAATAGTTTTTAATTAAACCAGCGGTATTGAGAAGTGTATTCTAGTTATTGGATGTATACACGTGAGTCACATGCAGGTGATGGCCAGATTTCCTCATGGAAATCATCTTTGTGCTTCTTCCTCTCTCTCCCCTTGTTCCTAGCCAAGGCAAGGAGAGCAGCTTTCTTGCCCACACAGCCCCACAGCTTAATTCCCCCCCTTAAATCAGACATTTTTCAGCAGATTAAAATCTATGAGGCATTCAGAGACATAAATGTTTTCCTCCTTTACAAAGTTTTACTGAAGTGCTTTGTCTCCCTGACAAATACCAAACACAGAGCCAAAAACATATCCACAGAAAACAAAAGCAGATATTTGAGAGGGTGAAAAATGTCAATTGATTTTTAAGAAGTTATGGTGTCTTCAGCAAACTGTAGCTACTTCAACACATTAGCGCGGAGCTTTTGACAAGAAACAAATAGAAATATTGGAAAATTCTTCCCATTAAATAAAAATTTTTGAATTAATTGTAAATTTTTGGAGTTTACAATTGAGCAAGGTAGCTGTGTACTTCAAATTATAAGTAGTCTTCAGCAAAAAACAGTATAAAGACAACTTTGTGGGTTTTGGCTTCAGTTCAGATTACTTAGATATGAGTTCAAGAATAAAATCTAAAAATAAAAAGGAAAGACAAATTGGACTATATAAGAATAATAAAACAAAAAATAAGGAAAAAAACAAACAACTTTTAGTTGGAAGAAATAGGTAAAGTCCACAGCATTAATGATAATAGTTTCAAACTCCTATATAATGATATATGGAAGTTAAATATGGTATCTGTGAGATAGAATGAGAAAATGATAGAAAAATAATGAAACCTTTGACTTGATTCTTCACAAGTGTGTGTGTGTGTGTGTGTGTGTGTGTTCACAACAAATTCACTGCTCTCCTCAGCTACTGCTCAGGTTGTACAGATTGACTGTGTGTTTGTTTGCTTGTTTGTTTGTATTGAAAATGGATTTTTCTCTCTGTCACTACATCCTGACCACAGCTTTTCCTCCTTGCATTTCTCACAATCCTCTCCCTTTCTCGCTTCCCTAGATCCACATCCTACCTCCTGTCACGTGCCATTTTCTCTTGGGAAAAGAGAGGACCTCCAAAACACAGCAGAAAAACAGGACAAAAGAAGATACAATAAGACAATGATGGGAAAGCCCTCATATTGAGGCTGCCCAAGGCAACCCAATAGAAGAAAAAGTGCCCCAATAGCAGACAAAAGAGTCAGAGATATATCCTTTCCCACTGTTAGAATTCCTACATAGATATTAAGATATAAATCATAATGTATATGCAGAGGGCTTAGTCAGCCCATGAAGGCCTGATATTTGCCACTTCAGTCTCTTTGAGCCCATATGATCCCTGCTTACCTAATTTAGAGGACCAGATTGCCCTGGTCTCCTCCATCTTCTGAATGCTAGAATTTTTTTCTTCCTCTATCGCCTTATCTCTAAATGGAGGGACTAATGGAAACCTCCAGTACAGTTCTTTTCTTCGTGATGCCTAACTTTTAGTTCCTAAACCCACCCCCATCTGCTGCTGGAGGAAGCTTTTCTGATGGCATGTGAACGAGGAATGGATCTATGAGGACAGCAGAATTGCATAAGGAATCATAACGTTTCATGCATTATTTTTACTTTTATTTTTTTAACCAGGTGTGTTTGGTCCTCTCAGGGCTGCCTAGTCCCTTATTTCTGGCCATCCAGGCAGGGTAGGGAATGGCTTCCCTCTCAGGCAAGATCCTCCAGGTAAACCAAACATTGGTTGGCCACTCCAACAAGTGCTGTGTCCCCATTTCCCTAGTAAATCTTGCAGACAGGACATATAATAAGTTGAGGATTTTGTGGCTGGTTGCTTTCCAGATTTCTCTTTTCATAACCAGAAAATTACCTTCTAAGCACTGGTCTAAGACTTTTCTAAAATCCATTTATCGTTTGCCCTATAAAATTGTTCTGTTTCAATAGAATAGTTTGCAAATATTTTTTCTCAATTTTGTAGGTTTTGCCTTCATTTTATTGATTGTACCTTTAGATATATATTATCTTTCCTTTTGGTGCCATCTTGTTTTCTATTTTTTTTCCTGTACCTTTAAAATCTTGTCTACCTATTCCCTGTCCAGTCAGTAAAATGTCATGTAGCATTTCTCCTATGTTTTCTTATAATATCTTTTGAGTTCCAATTCTTTGACTTGAATTTTTTTTTCCTTTTTGGAAATCTCTCCTATTGGCAATTGTGTAATGAATTTGGGTTCACTAGAAGAGTAGCAGCACTCTTACAGAAACACCTTTCCACACTACAATTTCATTTCTTGAGCCAATGATAGTTTCAGTTTCAATTTTACCTTTTGGGTAAATGATCACAGATAAATAATCTTACAGACAAACAGGTGCTGAGACTTGTTTAATTTTAAAGAATTGCCAATAGCCTTCTTAACATGGATGTAGGTTCATTCTGAAGTTTTCAACAGGATACAAGTAAATCCATTCTTCCATTCTGAGTTAGGGCCTTTGGAAACTGTATCTAAGCTTGAAGGTGTGGCAGTGTCCTTTTCTTATTCTTCATAAAATTTATTTCATGAGAGTACCTATGATCCTGGTAGCCATAGTTGAAAACGATGAAGGAAATTCTATAAAAGGAACTGTAAATATACCTATTTATTAAAATTGATCTCTTTCAATACATGGTCTCTGAAGCCCACCTGAATGTCAGATTTATTCCACAACTTGACATATTTTTGTATTCATTTCTGTGCATTTGGTATAGATGATACACACACACACAAACACACACACACACACACACACACACACACACACACACACACACACACACACATTCTCTAAGCATAATACCTGTTTTCTTCCATAACACTGGTAGATAGAAGTACATTGGGCAGATAACATTAACTGCTCCATCAAGAGTTTAAATTGGGACAAAATGTCCTTATAGAGTCTGTTGTTTGAGAAAAATTAATTCTGATTCTTTTCTTTTTACTCAGCCTTTTCTTTTAGGTAAGAAAATTGCACAGGAAATTAGCAAGAACAACATCTACAGAATAGAAGATTATAGCATTTCATTTCCTATGAAATATCATTTTGTCTGAGATGATTGCTTCAGAAGAGTTGGCAGAAAACATCAAGAGCAGTTACAAAAGCTGAGAAGAATATTAGCGGAAGCAGGGTAATATTCCCTTCACACTGAAATTTACGGTTTCACCTTGAGACTCATTTAAAGCTGTGTTTATGTTTACATTATCCTTCAAAAATAACTTGTTGTTTTCTAAAGTATAGGTGTCATAGAATTTGCCTACATAATGCAGAATATGTCTTTGATTCTTTCTACAGGATCCCCAGTGACAACATATAATATAATAATGGTACAGTTTTCAAAAGAAGAAATTTAATGCTTAATTTAAATTTAATACTTACTAATATTATATAATTAAAAATCTAATACTACTTACACCAAATTTAATCGTTAGAGTTCATTAATCTCACTTGTTATATAATTTAGTTTTTAATCTAAAAATTATCCTTCTTTTCAATTCCATTCTGTATAATATTATCATATGTTTAAATCCCAAACAAAAAGAATATAGAGTAGATAATTAACAAGAAAAATTCAGTTAAGGTCTACAATAAGATGATTCCACTTTTTCCATTCACTCAATTTCATCCCTAGCTCCCTAGTATGTGATTTGTCATTAAAATTTTGTGAATTGATAATTCATGAATGAAATAATAAAGTATAAATGAAGATGTTTTTATACAGTATACCTGCTTTAAAATTTATTAAAGCTTTTGTACATATTTTATTTTTTATCAGTAATAGTCTGTTGGCGATTTAGTTATTTGTTGGGTGAAATTCTTTTACACTGTGTTTGGATTAGGGTCAAGGTTAATATTAGTGTTGAGATATTTATTAGGGTTTAGGTTTTCTTTGTTTGTTTGTTTGTTTGTTTTTTAATTAATTTATTCCTTGAAAGACAGTAGTTGATTTATTCATACCTTAAAGTTTTTTTGTAGGCTATTTCTTCTTACATTTTCATTTTTATTTTTAAATAAAGAATTTGTGAAAGCATTTTTAATATAGAGCAAAATTAAATGGATTATTTTTGTATGTTTATGATTATTTTATCTGAATGCAAGTGTGTGTTCCACATACATGCTCTATCTACAGGGGTCAGTGGATGCTTTCAGATTCTCTTAACAATGGTGCCATTTCTATAGCCTTCACTTCAAAGATTCTATTTCTTTACACAAATACATGTTAGTGAGCTGATTGAACTTCATGAGGAATGCACAATTAACATTCTAAAAAAGCTCCAGTGATATCAAGAATATACTTCCATATTTCCAAAACAGTGAGTTAGGCTGATAATAGTCTAACCAGTACCACCAGAGCTCGTGTCTATATTCTCTACAGTGGTGGATGTTGACAGCAGTCTTCATTTTATCTATGAACACAGGAGGAAGCAATGCCTAAATAGGCAAAATGTTGATGGATAGATTCAGATGTGCTTTTAATTTATAGATATTATACTTAGATAAATCCATTTTCATTATTAAATTTTTATTCAAGTTTGATCTTTGCCATCTGTTTGATTGTTTTTTTCAATTTCCATGTGTTAGTTTTATTTTATCTTATTATATGTTATTATATCTTAATTTACTTTATTATTTTATCTTAGCATTATAGCATAGAAGCCTATTTATTCTCTAAGGATAGACAGACAGGAAGTAGATCCAGATAGAAGGAGACATGGGAAGAACTGAGAGGAGTAGAGGGAGGGAGGACATAATCAGCATTGAGATATTTTCTTCATTTACATTTCAAATGCTATCCCAAAAGTCCTCTATACTCTTCCCCTTGCCCTGCTCCCCTACCTAACCACTCCTACTTCTTGGCCCTGGCATTACCTTTACTGGGGCATATAAACTTTGCAAGACAAAGGGGCCTCTCTTCCCAATGATGGCCAACTAGGGCATCTTCTGCTACATATGCAGCTAGAGATACAAGCTCTGGGGGTACTGGTTACTTCACATTCTTCCACCTATAGGGTTTCAGACCCCTTCAGCTCCTTGAGTACTTTTTCTAGCTCCTCCATTGGGGGCCCTGTGTTCCATCCTATAGATGACTGTGAGAATCCATTTATGTATTTGCCAGGCACTGGCATAGCCTCACACAAGACAGCTATATCAGGGTCCTTTCAGCAAAGTTTTGCTGGTATATGCAATAGTGTCTGCATTTGGTGGCCGATTATGGGATGCATCCCCAGGTGGGGCAGTCTGTGGATGGTCCATCCTTTCGTCTTAGTGCCAAACTTTGTCTCTGCAACTTCTTCCATGGGTATTTTATTCCCTATACTAGGGATGAATGAAGTGTCCATATTTTGGTCTTCCTTCTTCTTGATTTTCTTGTGTTTTGGAAGTTATATCTTGGGTATTCTAGGTGTCTGGGCTAATAGCCACTCATTAGTGAGTGCATATCATGTGACTTCTTTTGTGATTGGGTTACCACTCCTGGGCATATTCCCAGAAGATGTTCCAACTGGTAATAAGGACACATGCTACAATATGTTCATAGCAGCCCTATTTATAATAGCCAGAAGCTGGAAAGATCCTAGATGTCCCTCAACAGAGGAATGGATACAGAAAATGTGGTACATTTACACAATGGAAAAGTATATTTTCAATAAAATTAAAAATGGTTTGAGAAGACAATCTAAATAGTAAGTGGAATATTAATTAGTTCAGTGAGTAGACATATAAATTACTAATTACTGGCATCATAAATGGACTATGGCTCACCTATCAATTTCAATAAATGAACATTGTCTCCAGATATTTCTGTAGTATAGTAAAATTAAAAAGAAACTAGCAACTTGTGGCAATAATTACTTTTCAAAGTAGCGTTTATTTGATCTCATGCCAATTTTTATTTTTTGTCACTTGTAATTACCAACCCCATTGCAAATATGTTGAAATTTCTTAATCAATTGTGAGTTTAATATAGCTTCATAGCTAGTAGTTTGTATATATGTAAATGGTAGAAATATATTATTAAATAGTTAGTTGATTAATTTTTCATATTAAAGAGCCAGTCTTTTGAAATAAAATATTGATACCAATTATTATAGCATTTTATATACATTGAAAATTTATTCTTTCAGTAAGTCTCTAACATAATATAAAATGGTTCCTTTTGTTGTTTCTATATATCGAAACTTGTAAAATAAAAAGAAACATTTTTTCCCTAGAAATCTGTGTATCAAGAAAAGTGAACATCATCAATATAAAGGAGAAAAGCATAATTAATGGAGAAAAATAATGCAGCTAGGCATAGAAATCAGAAGACTGTGGACAGAATTTATCTTCTCTGTGGTGGGAAAAGGTTCTTGTTAGTGACAGCTGTGCTGTCTCAGTAATAAAGATTGGTACTCAGATAGATTGATACAAGGGATGATGTGGTGATCAAAATGCTGTCCTTACATATATTAGACACTGCTGCCATGATTGTGCCATACTAAGCAGAAGAAAGTATTCAATATGATGTCAGCAATAGCATAATTTGAGTCCTATCCTCGATTGTTCAGTCTGGTCCACTGCAACACAATTTAGAGACAAGATATTAGGATCAGAGAAGTCATTGTGGCAAAAACAAAAACAAAAACAAAAACAAAAACAAAAACAAACCATATATAGCCTAATCATCATAGGACTACAGGGAAAGAAAGCCTATGGAATCTGTGGAGAAGACCTATAGATCAATGGAGGCAAGGAAGTTCAGATTCGCTCACCCATTTTACAAACTACAATTAATAAAATAAGCATTCTAAACAGTGATAGTAGGAGAATTCAATGACCCACTGTCACCAATGAACAAGCAACACAGTCAAAAACAAAAACGGAATTGTAAGAACTAGTTTGTGCCATAAATGTAATGGATCTATCAGGTATTACAGAACATGTGTCCCCCAAACAAAAGAAAATTTTTTTCTTCTCACCACATCATAGAACTTTCCAAAATTGACCTTGTGTCTGAACCAAAACAAGTTTCAACAAATACAAGAAAATTGAAAAGGTGCCCAATATCTTATCTGACCACTATGTTTTACAAGGTAGATATTAACAAGAGAAAATATACAACCTTGTGGAAACTGAACAACTCACTTCAGAATTAAAAAAAAGTATAAACTAAAGACACAAAATAAACTTTAAAAATTAAACTTTTAGGAATGAATAAAATGAATATACAACATATGCGAGGTTATGGAGCAAAATGAAGGCAATTCTAGTAGGTTCAATCATACTAATAAACCAACAACACAGTTAAAGTCTCTGGAACAAAAAGAAGAAATGAAACTCTAAAGGAGGGGATGGCAAGAAATAATCAAACTCAGGGCTAAAATCATTAAAACAGAAACAAACATAGCAAGACAATACAATAAATCAATCAAACAGCTGGTGGTTTTAGAAAATCAGTAATATTAACAAATTCTTATCAAAATGAAATAAAAGGCAGAGAGAAAATATATATACAAATTAACAAAATTGGAAGGGAACATAACAACAGACACTGAGTAAATACAGAGATTCACAAGAGCATAGTTTTAAAACCTGGAGTCAGAATATTGGACAAATTAATAGCTAAGGACCCAGGTATACTACTCCTTGGCATATACCTCCCAAAATACTCCAACATATAGCAAGGATACATGCTCTGCTATGTTCATAGAAGCCTTATTTATAAAAGCCAAAAGCTGAAAAGAACCCAGATGTCCCTGGACAGAGGAATGGGTATAGAAAATGTGGTACATTTGCACAATAGAATATTTCTCAGCTATTAAAAACAATTAATTCATGAAATTCATAGTCAAATGGATGGTAGTAGAAAATATCATCCTGACTGAGGTAGCCCAGTAACGAAAGAACACACGTGGTATGCACTCACTGATAAGTGGACATTAGACAAAATGCTAGGAATACCCATGATAAAACTCACAGACCATGTGATCCACAAGAAGAAGGAAAACCAAGCTGTAGATGCTTCAGTCCTACATAGAAGGGGTAGCAAAATAATCATGGGTGGTAAAAGAAGAGAGGGACCTGGAAGGGGAGGGAGAAAAGGGAAATCAGGATTAGGTGTGGGAGGAGACAGAGAAAATGAGCAGAGGGTCAGGAAATTGAACAGAGGTGTCTAGTAATGGTGGGGTGGGGAACTCGAGGAAGCCTTGAGGAAACTCCAGATTCCAGAAAAGCAAGAGGCTCTCAGGATCCAAGAGGGATTATATTAGCTGAAATAACCAAGAAAGCCAAAATTGAATCTTTATAGACCATATCCAGATGTTAGTCATGACCCCCTTTTGAGGAATGGGTCCACCCACCCCCATCTCAAAAATATTAACACAAAATTTTCCTATCTAAACAAAATGCAGGGACAAACAATAGAGCAGAGACTGATGGAAAGGTCATTCAGAGACTGACCCACATAGGAATCCATCCTATCTGCAGACACCAAACCCAGACACTATTGCTGATGCCTAGAAGCACTTACTGACAGGAGTCTGGTATAGCTGTCCCCTAAGAGGCTGTGACAGAAGCTGATCTATACAGATATGGATGCTTGCAGACAACCATTAGCCAGAGCATGGGGATCCCAATGGAAGAGTTAGAAGGACTGTAGGAGCTGAAGGTATTTGCAACCCCATAGGAAGAACAACATCAGCCAACCAGGCCCTCAGAGCTCCCAGGAACTAAAACACCAATCAAAGAGTTCACATGGAGGGACCCATGGCTCCAGCTGCTTATATTGCAGATAAATGCCTTATCTAGCATCAATTAGAGGGGAGGCCCTTGGTCCTGTGAAGACTCAATCAACCAACATAAGGGAATGATAGGTTGGTGAAGCAAGAGTGAGTTAGTGGTTTGGGTATCTCCCTCATAGAATCAGAGGGAGGGGGATGGGATGGGGGATATGGAAGGGAAACCAGGAAAGGGGATAACATTTGAAATGTAAATAAATAAAATAACCAATTAAAAAGAATTGAACTCCATTAAACTGGAAGATATAAACATGGTTAATTTTCCTAACACATATTAGTTATAAAACTTAAATCACTATCAGATAATCAGTTTACACAGACTTATAACCACAAATGAAATAAAAGCAGTTGTTAAAAGTCCCTAACCAAAGAAAAAAAAAAAACTAAGAAAACTCACAGCAGAATTTTGTATGTTTTCAGCATAGCATCCTACCAGAATTTCAAAAGGAATTTAATAGCAAAATTCCTTAAACTGTTACACAAAACAGATAAAAAATCATAAGCAATAGTGGCGAATTTGTTTTACAAGACAGAATTACCTTGAGACTCAAAATATATATTTAAAAAAGCCTCTAAAAATGTACAGACCAATTCCATTATAAACACAGGGGTGAAAATTTTCAAAAAATACTTGAAACCCAATCCAAAGCATGTACAAAACAACCATCCATGATTACCATGTAGGCTTACTACCAGAGATGCAAGACTAGATCAACATATGTAAATTGAAATTTTTAGTCTATCATATATGATATATATGTGAATTTATACCAATATAACACATGATCACATGATCTCCTCATTAGATGCAGAAAAAATTGAAATACATGTTCTTCATAAATTTCCTGAAGAGTTTTGGAATATAAGGTACTTACTGCAAAATAATAAGGCAGATTAAAAGAAGTCCATAGGAAATACCATCTTTAATAGAGAGAATATCAAAGCAATTCCAATAAAGTCAGAAATAAGACACTCCATATACCTATTCAATTTAGGTCATGCAGTTTTCCCTAGAAAATAAGGCAACTGAAGGAAATCCAGAGGATACAAACTTGAAAAGAATACCTTAAAGTATATTTGTAGATGATATGATAGTACACAAAATTATGACTGAAATTAGGGTTGGGGGAATTTTGTAGAAAAGTAGAAACCGAGTTAAATAGAAACTCACTGGAATCTACAAGAGTGACTCTAGCAAAGTTTCCTAGTAATGGGGGTTATGAATCTAGAATTGGCAACCAATGACTGGCTAAAGGCCTAGATGAGGCCAAGACCTCATACTGTCTCGATGGCCAGAAACTATAGGCAGAATAACTCAGAGACCCAGAATAGAACCAAACATGATAGGAAAAAAATTAAAACAAACAAACAAACCAAATCCTCAGTGAACCAATTCTAAATGATCCTCATCTATACACATAAGTGGGTACCTAGCCCTATTGACCTCATTGGGGCATCACCCACCACCTGATGGGAACAGATGCAATGACCATAGTCAAACATTTAGCAGAGCAAAAACAACCCATCAGAAGAGACAGAGGAATGCTTTGAGGAGCCAGAGAGGTAAAGGGCACCAGGAGAACACAGCCCACAGAATCAACTAAGCAGGACTCACAGGGACTCACAAAGATGGAAGCAAAAAATACAGACCATGTATGTGACTAGGCTAGGACCTCCACCTATATCTCATGATTGTGTATCTTAGTGATATAATGTGACTCCAAAAAGGGGGAGTAGGGGTGTATCTAACTCTTATTTCTGTAATTGGGACACTTTCCTTCCTACTAGGTTTCCTTGCCCAGCTTTATTATGAAGGGCTGTACATAGTCTTATTGTAACTTTTATGCCATGTACAATGGATATCCCTGGTAGGCCTGCTCCTCTTCTCTTCTCTTCTCTTCTCTTCTCTTCTCTTCTCTTCTCTTCTCTTCTCTTCTCTTCTCTTCTCTTCTCTTCTCTTCTCTTTTTCTTTCTTTCTTTCTTTCTTGCTTGCTTGCTTGCTTGCTTGCTTGCTTTCTTGCTTTCTTTCTTTCTTTCTGGATCTCTGGGGAAATGGGATAGGGAGTGGAACAAAGTTACTGAATGAATGAAGGATTGGAGAACTGTAGTTGGGAAGTAATATATGCAATAATAATAATAATAATAATAATAATAATAATAATAATAATAACAATAGTAATAATAAAGTTAAAAAGTCTCAGTTGTCTGATCACAAAAGGATAACCTGAATTGTACAACATCTTTAATTGAAAATGCATCATTATACTCATAGTACATCAAATAAAATGCTCATGGATTAATAGGGTTAATAGAAAAAAGTGGTCATCCTAGCAAAAACACTCTAAGATATAATTCTATCCCCAAATTCCAACAAAATTCTCTGCAGATCCTGAAAGGACAATTTTTAGCATCATATGGAAACATGAAACATGTTTAGTAAGCTAAAATAATCCTAAACAATAAAAACAAAATAAACAAACAAAACAAAACAAAACAAACAATTTCTAGAAGAATCACCATCTCTTTCTGGGCTGTGGACCATGAGAGGAAGCCTGGTAAGATTGAGATAAAGGCTTGAAACCCCAGAAAGCTGGAAGGGACTGTAGGAGCTTTGCCTGCTCATATCACCAGGTTCCTGTCATGAAGCCACAGGCTCCCCACCACCCCATAGCGTGACTTGTGGCCATCAGTTACTGAAGGGCAATGCCCCAAACCCTTCAGTGTGTAGATGAGGAATTCCTAACTTCTCAAACCAAAAGAACAGGAAAACGGTTTGACCACAGTCAAGTAGGTATAAAACAGAGTTCTCCATGCTAATGAGGTTCCTAGAGGTCAGGAGGGCTTAACCAATAAGCTTCCATTCCCAGACATTCATCCCTGCAAAAGGTATTTAATCTCAAGCCCACCTTGAGAAGTGGAATATGGTTTTATGCAATAAATTTTGTGCCATGACAATAAATTGTTTAGAACCATATTCTGCCTCTTTTCATCAAGATTCATTGTAGGGAGTCATAAAGAAAGGCTTCACCTACAAAGCCACAGCCTAAACTCCTGTAGAAGGCCTCTCTGTGTTCCCAGCCATAAGTGACATCAAGCCTGCCTCTACCAAACATAGGGCAACGATCTATGCAGGGACAAGACAGAGCTCCCCTTCCCTTTCTGCCCCACCCCACAGGTCTTGACCTAGAAGCTGTCTCTAGCCTGTGAACCCCACCTCTACTCTCTGTTCTTCTGAAACTCCCAGGGGCACATGGATGATCAAGAGTCTGAGAACCCCAAGGCCTTGCCTTATTCTTATTGCAGGTCCCAGGGACCCCTGAACCAGCTCCTGCTCCACTACTCTAAGGGTGGTGTGGCAGAGGTAGGTGGGTGAATACTCACACAGAGACAAGGGGGATGATGATGGGATGGGGGTTTGCATAGGGAAAATTGGGAAAGGGGATAACACTTGAAATATAAATAATTTAAAAATAAGAATGCATGTTTTGAGTTTTAGTAATGTTTCTATTATGAATTACGTGCTCTGGCATTTAGGGTATACATGTTCAGAATTGAGACTTTCTCTTAGTAAATGTTTCCTTGATGAAAATGAACTGTCCTTCTTCACCATGCTTGATAACTTTTAGTTGAAAGTCTATTTTATTGGATATTAGGATGTCAACTCCTGCTTGTATCCTGGGAACATTTGCTTGGAAGAACTTTTTTCCATCCTTTTACTCTGAGATAGTGTCTGTCTTTGTTATTGAAGTGTGTTTCTTGTATGCAGCACAATGCTTGATCTTGTATTCGTATCCAGTCTGTTAGCTTATGTCTTTTTATAGGTGAGTTGAGTCCATTAATATTGAGAGATATTAAAGAGAGATGACAGTTGGCTCCTGATATGTTTGTTTTTGTAGGTGGCTTTATGTACTTGTGGCTCTCTGATTTTGATTTTGTCTTGAGATACACAATAGAATACTACTCAGCTATGAAGAATGAGAACATCTTGAGTTTTACAGGGAAATGGATGGAACTAAAAAATATCATCATGAGTGAGGAAACTCAGACACAAAAGTATGTGCATGGTATGTCCACACTAATAAGTAGATATTAGCACAAAAGAAAAAAAGGAGATTATACCCAAGATACAGTCCATAGAACTGAAAAAGTCCAACAAATGGAAGTACCCTAATAAGGGCACCTCTGTTCCAGTTGAGAAAGAGAAGAAAGCAATCACAAATGGGGAAGGAAGGAGGGAACAGGGAAGGAAAATGGACAGGGAAGTTTAGAAGTGAACCTGATCTGATATTGGGTAAAGGAAATGGACTGAAGCCCTGAGGGCCAGCAGAAAGAATGGAAACAGGCAACCTTAAGAAATAGGAGGTTGGGGGAACCCTCCATAATGCACTAGAGACCTGGGAGGTGAGAGACTCTCAGGACTCAAAGGGTGGGATTTTTTTTTCCCAAAACAGAGTTTCTCTGTGTAGCCTTGGGTGTCCTAGAACTCACTCTGTAGACTAGGCTGGCCACAAATTCAGAAATCTGCCTGCCTCTGCCTCCCAAGTGATAAGATTAAAGGCTTGTGCCACTATCACTCAGTTTCAAAGAGATGGATCTTAGATGAAATGCCAGGCAGTAGGGAGAGGGAACTTATAGAGCCCACCTCCAACAGGAAGACAGGACATCGAGTAAGGGATGAGGTTGCCATCCCACAGTCACATCTCTGACCCATAATTGTTCCTGTGTAAAAGAATTACAGGGATGGAAATGGAGAGGATTCTGAGGAAAAGAAGGTCCAGGGACGAGTCCAAGGTGGGATCCAGGTCAAAGGGAGGTCCCAAGGCCTGACATTGTTACTGAGGCTAAGGAGTGCTCACAAAAAGGGGTCTATTATGATTGCCCTCTGAAAGACCCAATAAGCAGCTGAGTCAGTTGCAGATATTTGCACCCAACCAATGGACAGAAGCAGCTGACCCCTGTTGTTGAATTAGGGAAGGGTGATTGAAGCTGAGGAGAAGGGCAGTTTTGTAGGAGGACCAACAGACTCAATTAATCTGGACTAGAGAGATCTCTCAAACACTGGATCACCAAACAGACAGCATACACAAGGTGATATGAGGCCCATAACACACATACAGTAGAGGACTTCCAGGTCTGTGTTCATTCAGAGATGATGCATCTAACCTTCAAGAGACTGGAGTCCCCAGGGAATTTAGAGGTAAGATGGAGACAGGGGTGTGGGAAGAAGGTATGGGATTTCAAACTGTTGGATGGTGGTTGGGGGAGAAGGTATGGGATGTCAAACTGTTGGATGGTGGTTGGGGGAGAAGGTATGGGATGTCAAACTGTTTGATGGTGGATGGTGGATGGTGGGGAATAAAATATGGAGTGTAAAAAAAAAACAGGAAAAAAAATACCATAATAAAAATCTTAAATTATACGCACACACACACACACACACACACACACACACACACACACACACACATCTATCTATCTATCTATCTATCTATCTATCTATCTATCTATCTATCTATCATCTATCTATCTATCTATCTATCTATCTATCTATCTATCTATCTATCTATCTATCTATCTATAATGATTTCCCAAGCCCAGAGCATCAGCACTTCCCTACAGCCCAGTCCCTGCCCTTCAGAGGAATGTGATAGTACAGTGCAGACAAATTTCCTGTGTTCTACCTCTCTAAGCAGCCATGCCCAGTGGCAGAGCAGTGGGAGTCCTACTACCCTACAATTCCTGATCGCAAGATGTACTACAGAGCTATAGTAAAAAAGACAGCAAGGCATGTCACAAAGTAGTCACTTTGATCAATGCCATCAAAACGAACAATGAGACATAAAATCACATATTTACTGACAACTGAGTTTTTATTAAGAATGAAGAAATAGACTTTTTAAAAGTAAAAACACATTTTCAAGAAACTGTGCTCCTTAAAGTGGATACCTGCATATAGAAGACTCCAAACAGATCTATACTTATTACCTTGTATCAATTTCAACTACCAAAGGATCAAAGATCTCAACCTTGTAAACTAAGTACTCGGGACCTGATAAAAAGAAAATGGGAAAAGGCCTTGATGACAGTGATACAGAAATGATTTCTGAACAAAAGGTGTCATGACATTGAAAAGCTTTTTTTAAGCAAAGGGGCAAAGGACATTGTAATTTTGACAAAGTGGCAGCCTATAAAATGAGAAAAGATTTTTACCAACTAGGTATCCAATATCCAATATTGTGTGTGTGTGTGTGTGTGTGTGTGTGTACATAATTTATGCTCTTTTTGTCTCTCTGCCTGTGACTTTCTCTGTATCTCTCTGTCTCTCTCTGTTTCCCCACACCCTCTGTGTGTGTGTGTCTTTGTGTGTGTGTGTGTGTGTGTGTGTGTGTTACTGTGGTGGTTTAAAAATGTTTCTTCCAGGAAATGACACGATTTGGATGATTGGCCTTGTTGGAATAAGTTTGGCCTTGTTGAAGTCATTATGGGCACGGGCTCTCAGACCTTTATCCTAGCTTCCTGGAAGACAGTCTTCTTCTAGTAGCCTTCAGGTGAAAATATAGGACTGTCAGCTCCTCTTTCACCATGCCTGCCTAAACACTGCTGTTCTCTTTCTTTCATGATATTGGGTTGAATCTCTGAACCTGTAAGCCAGCCCCAATTAAATGTTGTTTTTTATAAGAGTGGTCTTGGTCCTGGTGTCTCTTCACAGCAGTAAAACTATAACTAAGACAATTACATCTCAAAAAATGCCACAAATAATCCATGAAGAAAATTATAGACAGATATTCTTTAAAGAGAAAACCAAAGTGATCACGAAAAATGAAAGGAACGGAAAAAAAAAAAAAAAAAGGATCATTGGCCATCAAATAAAGGCAAACTAAAACTACTTGGATGTTTCATCTTATTCCTGTCAGAATAGCCAAGATCAGTATAACAAATGACAACTCATGCTGGTGAGGATGTACAGTAAGGGTCATCTATTGATGTTGGAAGTGTAAACTCTTATACCAACTACAGAAGTCAATGCCATGCCTCCTGAAAAAAATGGGATCAGATATGACTCAAGATCACAGAAGTACTTGCTCAAGTATGTTCATTGCTGGTCTATTCATAATATCCTGAAATTAGAAATAATTAAACAAATATATTAAGAAAATGTAGTAACATTTACAGTTTGTTCTTACCCATTCAAAATTGACATCATTAAGTTATCAAAAAATTTGATGGATTTAGAAAATATCATACTGAGTGATATAATCCAGGCCTATAAATACAAATATTGTATTCATTTGCTTATGAGTGAACATTAACTGCTAAGTTAATAAAATGAAAGATATGATCTATAGTAGCTTTGAGCAGTAGCAATAACAACTGACGTTATATACAGAATTGAAGACTGAGTTAATGGGGAATGGATAGTTTACCCTAGGAATGGGAATCAGAATATAAAGTAATGGATGAATTAGGGTGAATGGTAAGGGGACATCAGGTGGTAAGTGTGAAGGAGGAGATATTCAAGGAATAAAGAGAGAGAGAGCCTAAATTAAAGGCCATTTGAGTGCATATGGGAATGCAATACAAAAGAACACACTGATAAATGGATATTAGCCCAAAAGCTTGGAATAGCCAAGATACAATTCACAGTCCACATGAAGATCAAGAAGAAGGAAGACCAAAATGTGGATTCTTCAGTCCTTTTGTGACTGGGTTACCTCACTCACAATGATATTTTCTAGTTCCATGCATTTGCCTAAGAATCTCATTAAGTCGTGTTTTTAAATAGCTGAGTAGTACTCCATTCTGCAAATATGTACCACATTTTCTGTATCCATTCCTCTGTTGAGGGACATTTGGGTTATTTTCAGATCCTGGCTATTATAAATAAGGCTGCATTGAATATAGTGGAACATGTGATCTTGTTATATGTTGGAGCATCTTTTGGGTATATGCAGAACATTGTTATTATAGAGTCCCTATTCTCATTTTTTCTTTTAAATTTCCTCCTTTTAAAGTTTTTATTTTCTTTTCTCCTACAGGTTGCATAAATGATAGACAGACAGACAGACAGATAGATTATAGATATAGAGAGATGGAGATAGATAAATAGATACAGATTATGGCTTTCAATTCCTATTTTTATTTTATGCCTTGGGTTCCTGAGTATGAAAATGGTGGGTCTCTCTCTCTCTCTCTCTCTCTCTCTCTGTTTCTTATGCCTACTCTCAGACTCCTTTTTTTCTATTTTTTTCCTGTATTTTTTTAAATTGTCCTTTAGATTCCTGTTTATATTCTAATGAGAAATAGATAGGGTATGGATCCAGACATGAAAGATGTGTAGTAGTACTGGGAAGAGAAGAGGAAGGAGAAACCATATTTGGAACATAATGTATTAAAAAAAACTTATTTCAATATAGAACAAAGAGATAATACATGTCAAAATTCATGTGGCATATATAATTTTATGAAATAGAGAAAATAATATGTAGATGTACTCTTGCACCAAGTAACTTAATTCTTACCAAATATGTTTACTTATTCTGGTAATAAATTTATTTTGACATTAAATACATTATTAAGCCAATAGCAGGACCCAAACTGGATGATTATAAGCCATAATGATAAATACGGACTTTCTAGTCATTTTCTTCATCTAAAAGTCATCACAAGCTAAGTACCAGCCCCAGTAACTTATGCATCCCTGTCAGCACTTCTGTGAACAGATTCCTTCTCATGGCTTTATGGGTGTATGGACCTTCCCTGGAATGTATTGCAAGACATGTTACCATATAAATCAATTAATACAGTAGTTTTAAGGTAAAACCATTCTGTTACACAGAATAATACTTGGTGGTTGAGAACTAGATGCAATGATGCATACCTACAATCCTATAAATAGGGAATAGGCAGAAGGAACACATATTTGATTTCAAACTCAGTTACATAAGAAGACACAATCACAAATAGAAGAAAGACAACTCATTCGTCATTAGAATAGGGAATAAAATACCCATGGAAGGAGTTACAGAGACAAAGTTTGGAGCTAAGATGAAAGGGTGGACCACCCAGAGACTACCCCACCCGGGGATCCATCCCATAACCAGCCACCAAACCTAGACACTATTGCATATGCCAGCAAGATTTTGCTGAGGGGACCCTGATAAAGCTGTCTTCTGTGAGGCTATGCTAGTGCCTGGCAAATGCAGAAGTGGATGCTTACAGTCTATTGGATGGAACACAGGGCCCCCCAATGTTGGAGTTAGAGAAAGAGCTGAAGGGGTCTGCAATGGTATAGGTGGAACAACAATATGAACTAAATAGTACCCCCCAGAGCTCCTCGCTTGCTGCATATATAGCAGAAGATGGCCTAGTCCACTATCATTGAGAAGAGAGGCCCCTAGGTCTTACAAACTTTATGTGCCCCAATACAGAGGAACACCAGGGCCAAGAAGTGGGAGTGGGTGGATAGGGGATCAGGGAAGGGGGAAGGTATAGGGGACTTTCGGGATAGCATTTGAAATGTAAATAAAGAAAATATCTAATAAAACAAATAAAATGATTAATCAATATAACCATAAAAAAGGATACCTTTATTTATTTATTCTGGTTATAGATTTGCTATAATAAGTAAGAAAGGAATTGTTTTAACCATAGCTAATCTTGCAATTGAGTGTATTATGCCTGGTCTTTCTATGCCAAAATCATTGCTAATCATTACCTCATGTTTTTATTGTTTTATATGTTTTTATTGTTTTATTGCCCACATATCTTAAAATATATACTGTATACTTGAGTGATGTTCATTTTAAATTATTTTACTTATTTATTTTTATGAGCTATTTTCTTCATTTACATTTCAAATGCTATCCCAAAAGTCATCTATACCACCCCTAGCCCTGCTCCCTTAACCACCCACTCATACTTCTTGGCCCTGGCATTCCCTCTACTGGGGCATATAAAGTTTGTGAGACAAAAGAGCCTCTCTTCTCAATGATGGCCAACTCGGCCATCTTCTGCTACATATGCATCTAGAGACACAAGCTCTGGGGGTACTGATTAGTTTATATTGTTGTTCCACCTATAGGTTTGCAGACCCCTTCAGCTCCTTGGGTATTCTCTCTAGCTCTTCCATTGGGGGCCCTGTGTTCCTTCCTATAGATGACTGTGGGCATCCACTTCTGTATTTGCTAGGCACTAGCATAGCCTCACATGAGACAGCTATATCAGGGTCCTTTCAGCAAAGACTTGCTGGCATATGCAATAGTTTCTGCATTTGGTGGCTGGTTATGGGATGGACCCCTGGGTGGGGTAGTTTCTGAATGGTCCATTCCTTCGTCTTAGCTCCAAATTTTGTCTCTGAAACTCCTTCCACGTGTATTTTATTCCCTATTCTAGGGAGGAATGAAGTATCCATGCATTTGGTATTCCTTCTTGATTTTCTTGTGTTTTGGAAATTGTATCTTGGGTAT
This sequence comes from Mus minutoides, assembly GCA_902729485.2. Lineage (NCBI taxonomy): Eukaryota > Metazoa > Chordata > Mammalia > Rodentia > Muridae > Mus > Mus minutoides. The sequence continues at coordinate 64,959 of CACVCL010017098.1, forward strand.
TCTAGGCTTCTGAGCTAATATCCACTTATCAGTGAGTGCATATCAAGTGACTTCTTTTGTGATTGGGTTACCTCACTCAGGATGATATCCTCTAGATACATCCATTTGCCCAAGATTTTCATAAATTCATTGATTTTAGTAGCTGAGTAGTACTCCATTGTGTAAATATATCACATTTTCTCTATCCCTTCCTCTGTTGAGGGACATCTGGGTTCTTATTTTACATCAGTATATTTTCATATATTTGTTGCATAAAAATAAAATAATAATAATAGTAATAATAATAATAATAACAATAACATGATTTAATCCCTGTGTTTGTTATAGGTCAGAGTCAATAATAAATGAATATATAATGCAAAAATATTCTAAAACATAATATGAAAAATGAAAAACTTAATGGGTTGCTTGTCTAGGAAAAGGAAGCTATGTTTGTATTGTTTTGAATTTCATAATCTAATTATAAGAAGTGAGATGTTGGGTTGGCAATGGGAATAAATTTAGATAGGTAAGAATTTGTACATGCATTTTTAAAGCCAGCTTCTTTAATAGACAATAATATAAATTCGGCAGTAATGAGCTGGAACCCCTGTAAGTATAAGACAAGAAGACTTTTATATTCAATATGACTTTGCTATAATCCAGTGTATTAGCCCTTCACAAGTTCTTAAACTATGTAAGTACAAGAAGATGGGTTTAGTTAACTCTAATATTATTCTGTGCCATGCTTTTTACTTTGCTCATAATGATTCCTCATATCCTCTTCTTTTGTATAAAAATGAACATAAGAAATCATTATCATAATAGCAGCAGTGTACTATAATTTCTCCTAGGGAGCTTACCATATGGTACCTATCTTTTCATATTTAATTTACCTTGATCTGCTAAATATCAAGCTTGTAAGGAATCATAAGTCATGCTCATTAAAGTGTCATACTCTTTAGAGAATCAATTCCAAAGCTACATATATCCCTTTGATATGATAAGTAAGAATTTAGTGTCAGACAACTAAGAAGCTCCAATTCACTAAGTGAAGAGTAAAATACATTTTCATAATAGTATTGTTGCTAATTTTGCTTACACATTTTTGTTTTATTAATTTGTGTTGGAAAATACAGATAATAGTAAATTATATAAATTTGAATTTAATTTTCCTACTACAAATAATAAGCATTTGATAAGTTTTTATACATCTTAACTTACATATGAAAAATAACATTAATGTTAACTAAACTGAATATTTTCAATGATAACTAATTTGGCAAATAGTTCAATGGGAAAAAAGTACTCATCTAGTAAGGTATCTACACAGAATACTCCAGAAGGAGTGGTGAAAAAAATTGGTATATAAGATGTATGATGTGCAACTGTAAGCACCGGAATTTGGATTCCTAACTTCCACAAAAAGTGAGATATTTTGGCTCATATCTATCATCTCAGCACTGATGAACAGAGACAAAATATCCTGGGTGTTATCTGCCTAGCCATCCTCTCACATAATGTGCACCAGGATGAGTGAAAGATCCTGCTTCAAATCTTGTTTCAAAACATTGATGTGAAGAAGTGATAAATGAAGATATCTTGATGTCAACATCTGGTCCTCACCTACTACTGCATGGATAATTGTATTCATACATACTTGTGCATAAATGAATTCATAAAATTTTAAAGAATAATATACTATTATGCAATATAGGTTACAAACAGTTATCATATATAAATAATTTAATAACATACTAATTTCCCATTTCTAAATAAATCAAACTGAAGTATGTTGGTGCTCAAATATTACTTAACATATATTTAGTAAAATTTAAATCATATTATCACCGCTAGAGTGTCAAATCTTACATACTGACATTTTGACCTACTACATAGAAATTTAATATAATAAATATGAAGAATATAAAACACCAAATGTTTTTAAAACTATGCAAAGAGAAATATCAAGATAAGAGGATTATAATAAAACTGTGTGAATATGTAACTCCAAATATGTTTAAACAAAGTGCGATCAAGGCAGTAGAATATTTTCTACTAGAAAACATTCTGAATGATGATGTTTTCTACTAGAAAACATTCTACTAAAATGTTTATGAAACATAGAATTTCAGTTTCATAAAATGTATTAAAATTTAATTCAATTTCAATAAGTATATATTACTAATTATGAGGACAATATAAACCAAAACTATGATGAGATACTATCTCATTCCAGTTCAAGCACTATTATTTCAAAAAGAAGAAACATCAAATACTAGTGATTATGTGAAATAATGGGAATTCATATTTCTAGGTGGGATTATAATTAGTAATGTAACTAAAGAAAAGTGTGTATTAGTCTTCAAAAATTTAAAATGTGTCTATTTAATTATCAAATGATGCTACTTCTGTGATATATGAAAAGAAAATAAACTGAGCATTCAAAATTTATATGTACATTGCAAATTGTATATAAGATTATGAATAGTAGCAAATATATATATATATATATATATATATATAATAACTAGTAATAGTAAAGAATCCATAACTAGTAATAGCACTAAAAGAATACCATAACTAGTAATAGTAACAAAGAGTACCATAACTAGTAATAGTAAAGAGTAGTAAAAATATCACACTGAATACCATAAATGTGCATAATTAATTTTCAACTGATAAAACTGGAACATAATAATCATTATAATGGGAAAAGTTATATCCGCACCAATTGTTGAAGATGTTTTCATTCTTTGCACTGAATGATTTTGGCTTCTTTGGCAAAGATTAGATATCTGTAGGTGCTAGTTTATTTTGGGGGGTCTTTGATTCAATTGCATTCATAGACCTGTATATCTCTGTACCAATAAATATCATGCAGTTTTTAATCATAATTGCTCTGTAGTCCAGCTTGAGGTCAGGTATGGTGACTCCCAACATAACTTCTTTTATTGTCGTGAATTATTTTTCCTATCCTGGTATTTTTGTTTGTTTGTTTTTCCGTACGAAGTTGTGAATTGTTCTTTACATGCCTGTGAAGAATTGTGTCACAGTTTTGATGGAGAGTCCAGTGAATCTGTAATTTGCTTTGGTAAAGTGACCATTTTCACTATGTTAATCCTACTGTATTTCCATGAACATGAGGCATCTTTCCATCTTCTGAGGTCTTTTTTAATTTCCTTGCTGAGAGCCTTGAAGTTTTTGTCATACAGATCTCTCTTGCTTGGTTAGAATTATATCAAGATATTTTATATTATTTGTTGCTATTGTGATGGTGTTGTTTCCCTAATTTCATTCTTATCCCATTAATCATTTGTATAAAATAAAACGACTAATGATTTGTTTGAGTTAAATTCATATGCAGCCACTTTGTAGGTAGAATTTTGAGGTTGCTCATGTGTACTGTCATATCATTCTCAAACACCAATGTATCAAGTTCTAAGATAAGAGACCACTTGAAACTGAAAAGCTGCTGTAACACAAAGAACCCTATCAATAGACCAAAACTGCAACCTACAGATTAGGGAATAATCTTCACTAACCTACATCTGACAGAGAGCTAATATCCAAAATACATAAATAACTCAAGAAGTTAGAAGCCAAAAAGCCACATAACTCAAAAGAAATTGATGTACAGAGCTAAACAAAGAATTCTCAACAAAGAATCTCTAATGGCTGAGAAGCACTTAAATTGTTCAACATCCTTAGTCATCAACTAAATAAAATGCAAATCAAAATGACTCTGAGATTCCACCTTATAGCAATCAAAATGGCTATGATCAGAAACTCAAGTCACAGGACATGCTAATGAAAAATTGTAGGTTTTGTATTTTTTTCTAAAAGAGAGTAGAGCAAATGGAACCACTATGTAGGCTGCTTTTGGAGAGTGGAGTGACATTACAGAGAAGCAGTGACCTCAAGGAATTTGACCCAAAGTTGGATTCCTCAGTGATACATCAAACCCCACAAATTCCCAAAGAAAACATATTCCATAAAGTTCAGTGTACTTGTTACCTACAGTAATGTAATAGCAAGAATATCTCAGTGACTCGGAAGTAGAGACCCGTGTTGGTTGGAGGATGGTATAAACACAGACATCCTCAGGTGCTTTCCCCTTGTACCACATACTTTGAGTGTTTTCATTGTTATGACTTATGGTTATGATGCTGGCTAGAGGCCCATTTCTTAATGCTCTGCAGAAAACCAAGCCTGAGGGATGACCTTGAGACTCAGATGCCCTAGGTGATTAATTTCTGTGCGTTCTCAACATTGCAACACTACACGTTTCCAGAACAAACATTACTTGACCACAATGTACCAGTGTCATTTATTTTGTCTGGTTACTATTTTTAACTGTGTGTGTGTGTGTGTGTGTGTGTGTGTGTGTGTGTGTGTGTGTGTAAGAATGTGCCGAAGACCACAGATACTATGGAGAAGCCAGTTGTGATCATCAATGACCTGTAGTTACAGGTGTTTTTAATCAAGACCAAGCCTACATTCTATGCACTGAGCAGTCTCTCCCCATCTCTCTGTATAAAGTTCAATGAAATGTTTCTAAATATTTTAGTATTCATATGAAAGTAAATCAAGTACATCTGTATGTGATTTTACTTGACCATTTGTAAAAATTTAGTTTATATGTGCATTTGTTACTGACTTCATCAAAACAAATCAGGCCAAATTGTTGGTATTGGCTTGCCAATTTGCGTGGTCTTCTCTAGGGAAGCCTACTTCTCCCTTTCTTGACATTCCTTAGTTGCCTCTTATTCTTTATGTATGTTAAAAGCCTTGTGATCTTTGCCACAGCCACCTTGGCATACCAATTGTTAGTCTTCTTCAGCTCATGTTTAGACAGTCATGTTAGTGAGGCTTTATGGGTATGTAGCTTCTGATATAACTAAGACACACAGTCTCACAGAAAATATGCTAATCCTCTGGGAATTACAATTGTTCCACAAAAATAGCTGAGGCTTAGGTGTGGGCGTTATAAATGTAATTATAATACCAAAAATATAATCAAATAAAGAACAAATTAGGCTTTTATTTCTTTCATTTTTCAAAAATATTTTCTCATTTGAAGGTTAGAAAAACCCCAAAACATAGGGATAATCTTGTATTTATAATTTTCATAGAAATTTTCTTGAAATTATCTTATTATATTGGTGACTAGTTGTAAACTCACTATTTCACCCCCCATACATTGTCAAAAGATTTTGCATTTTTAATACAAATATTCATATTTTTTGAAGAATTTTAAACAAAAAACATGACTGCTCTGTCAAGAGATCATATCTAATAACTTTCTAGGTCTATATGATCTGGCCAGAATGCAGATAAGCGTTGGGTTGCAGTATGATGTGGATGGATACAAACATGCCCTTAGTACAAATATTTAATCCCTAATGATGCAGCTAGTATTAATTTGTTGAAGAAAGCAACCATGTTTGAAAGTAACACTTCATTGAAGGGCAGACAAAGTGATAAATCAGAGAAAGATTTGAGAGAATGAGTAAGAGATATGATTCCCCAAACTGGCTTGAGGACAGTACAAGAAAGGGAGGTTACTTAACATCAGAGAATGAGAGAGAGATAGATAGAGAGAGAGAGAGAGAGAGAGAGAGAGAGAGAGAGAGAGAGAGGTAGTGGGAACAGAGACAGAGAGACAGAGAGAGAGAAAGAGAGAGAGAGTGTGGGGTATGTGTGTATGGCAGTTATACACAGGTTGCAGAGAGAGCAAAGTAGACACAGGTGAAGATAGAATGAGCCAGAAAATGAGGAGACTGAAGATTAGAACATATTGCTAAAGATAGTATGAGGCCAAGAACAGCAATTCAGGCTGAAGATGAGTGAAGTCAGTTTGAATCAATCAGCTTTGAAGATTTAATTGTATGTAGGATAGAAGTTTTCAGGCCTAGTTCTATGGAAAGTTAGAATAGAGAAAGAAATCTCTAGGTTCAGTCCAAGCAGTGTATTTGACAGCATGGGTATAGTCCTTATCTCATTTCTCCATCAGAGAAAAGAAAAGTGACATTTACTGCCAGTCTGCAAACTGATCGCTACCCTTGGGGATCTGAGGTTCTCTGGCTAGCTTGGGTGGCCAAAGAGTTGCAGCCTTTCTATGGGAAGCCAGAGCAAGAAGGGCTGCAGGACCTCTTCTACTAACTCCAGTTCTGCACCATGCAGTAGGAAGTGGCTGCAGCAGGCTCAAGCACCCAGCTGGTTGGGCCAGGTCTAGTTCCACCAAGGAAAGGTTTGGGAGAAAATACTCTTCCATGAATTGATATAGTACAATGAAACAGGTATTCTCAGAGGATCTTTTTGTGAAATAACTTATGCAATTTATTCCATGTGAAGAGGACCTTATAAACATTTGGGGGTGAGATGGGATCTAGAGGCTTGGTCTGAAATGCTAGGGATGCCTCATCTGCATATGGAAGGATTTCCTGTGTTGTTCCTATAGGACTGATTGTCACATTCTTCTCAATAGGGTTATGTGGTCACATGATACAGAAGAGAAACCTGGTCAGTAGATAAAAATTCCTACTCATCTCAATTATGAGAATGCCAGGGATACTGAATCTGCTTAGACTTACCAGGTTTTCTCTCTGGTGTAATGGTCCACTGTCTCCCACCCCCCAAAATCCATTTTTTTTTCTTTTTATAAAGAAGAGGTCAACTGGAATAACTGTCTACTATGCTGGGAACAATATCTGTGTGTTTATAGTAAAATTGATAATTACATGTAGTAACTTTGTTCAAAGAAAAATTTATATGGTTATAACACAAAAATAAAAGAGTTGACCTGTTGAACACTTTATGATAACAATTTGGAGCAAGTGGATCATTTAAGGTTATAACTAGTTTTCATTTTCAATAAAAACTTTCAAAAATGAGAATGAAAGTCCTTGAAGCTTATTGGAACAGTTTTCACTGTGTGATGGAAATAGAAACAGGTTCTCTGCTGTCTTCTGTGTGCCTGATGATGATCTGAGAACGTCAAGAGTTCAGAGGCTTAGAGTAGACAAATTAGAAAGGAAACATGAAGTAGAAATATTTGTGTATAGCACATTGCCTTTCTAAAAAGAATATGGTGCTGACAAATTGGCCTTTCCAAAATTGATATGGTGCTGTAGAGACAGTTAAGGGCTTGTTAGTAATCCCTACAGGTCCCAAGGGCTTCAAGGAGTTCAAGAAAAACCTGAACTATGTTCTGTTCACTACATTTTCACAAAATTCAAAAGTTTTTGCAAAAGTTTCTTAGAGATTCTTCTGGGAAAAGCATACTGTGCTGCTGTTTTAGGGATAAGTTGATATATTTTGAGAATGATATTCCAAGCCACTTTCTGCTAGCATCCATAGACTTTGAATCTGACCACTTTGAAGGAACTCATATCATGACAGCTGAACTTGTCATAAGCCACATTTTTGAGCAAGACTGTCTGACCAATGTAATTATGCAATGGGTTTGCTTCTTCATTTTTAATTTATCTGTGTGCAAGTAATATGTAATTTAAGTTCTTCAATCTTCATATCCATTGGTTTCCTTGGTTTTTGTTTTTGTTTTTCTTTCTGTAGTATACTTCTATTATCTCCTTTGAGAGCATTTGTGCCACACAGACCTTTTGAAGTCTTTCAGTTTTTCAATCGTTTTATTCTAGATTGATTCCTCTCAGTTACTGGTTAATTAATAACAGATAAGATATCTTTGCTATCTAAAAGTATTGCATTGTTCTCCTAAGTCACCTTTATTATTCTTGTATTTACCCTCATAACCTTTATTTTTAACATGACAGCTTCTATAATAGGTAGTTAGGAAAATAGGGAGATAAGTGGTAAACAGATGAGAGGTAAATAAATGGTAGATAGATAAATAGATGTAGATGGATGCTAAAACGGTTAATACATACTTAAATATAGAATAGATAAATGATGAATAGACATGATTATAGGCAAATAATTGATATATAGATACATAGATATATACAAAGAAACATAAATTCATAGATAGGTAGAGTCAAATTATGTCTCTCTGATGTAAAAGCAGCAGAGTAGTGGCTTTTACTGTCTCAAAGATCACCATGAATGTTTAAAGTGCTATTTTGATCTCCTTTGTTACTGATTTTCTTCTTTTTCAACAATTTCAGATTGCCTAGATATTTCAAAATACAGCATTGGGATAATTGACTGATTCTTAAATCAGTTTTATTCCACTGTGAAATAAATTGGGCAGTTTCATAAAACTGCTGATAAAAAGCATATATTACAATAAAATAATGCAGCATTTTATGAATTTAATGACTTTTTTAATAAGTAGCAATGAATTTAGATGGAAGTTTTAGGGAAAACATTTTATTAGGATTGAGAATACTTATCATTTTTTCATTATAATTTTTATTTTATAATTATGATTTATTTTTAGTTAAATTACTATTTCTGATTCCCTATTAATCCTGAAATCAAAATCTTCCAATATATTTTAATTTAGAAACAAATTAAGAAGTTATATTTTTGTTGTTGTATATTTGCCTATTTAAATTTTATGTAGTTAATGTGTAATATATGGTGCATTTATAAACATACATTAATCAATATTTCAATAAGGTTTCATTAAAATAGCCTTTTTGTTTTTAACAGAATATAGTATAAGTACTATTTTTATGTAAATATTTCAACACTACATATTTCCAAGCTTTTCTTTGAAAGGATATGTTGGAATTGATAAAAATTTATAACTCCTTATACTATAACATCTTTACAAATAAATTTCTTCATTGATTCTAAAGTAATAGTTATCTTCCTATTACAGCCACATGCAATTGATATAGTAGGCATAATTTTCTCTGTAAAGTCAAATATTAAATTAAACCTTTTAGTATACCAAAATGCAACTTTATGATGTATCAAGTCAACATTCTATCCTGGTTTATTTTTTAATTATTAAAGGGATATTTTCAATGAAATGGGATGACTTAAATAAAAGCTTTATCTCACTGAAACATGTTAGCTTCAAGTTACATATCTTCAAATTTTGGTAAATATATGCATTTTGTTCTGTAACTGCTACCAATGAGAATGTATAACTACTTTATCACCTCAAAATATTAAGCATTTCTGTGGTTGTTATGTCTTCATCGTTATTCATGTTATAAAACACTAAGGCCAAGATAAGTTAATAAAGCATTTATTCAGATCTTACAGTTACAAATGGATATGAGCCCATGACTATGATAGCACTGAAAGCAAGAGAGAGAAGAGGTATGGAAATTGAAGTTAGAAGCTGAGAACTGATGGCTAAGAACTCATATCTTCATCAAAAACAACTACAGAGCACATTGGGAATTATACCAGGCTTTTGATTTCTAAAATAAGCTAATCTCTAGTGATATACTTCTTTCAGCAAGGTCATACCTCCTCATTTCCCTCAAAAGGTGTACCCGTTAGAGATCACCCTTTATAATAACAGAGATTATGAGGAACACCTTAGCCAAAACATCACACCCATATTCCCACCATTAATCATTCAGTCATTGATTGGTTTTGATTGATTCCAATCTTTTCCTCCTAAAATGTAGCATAGCATTGCAATCATGAAATTATATATGGATCTGTGTTTCATATTTAGTTCAATGCTGTTGAAATTTACCCTTGTCACATAGATTAATAGTCTGTTCTTTTCCAGCTGTGAAGGAATATTTAATTGGTCAGATGTTGTTATACATAGGATTTCGAATGTTTCTCATGGGCTTATTACTTGTGAGGATTTTATCTCTTAAGAGTTGATCTTTTAGAATGTGATAAGAACTTTAAGAAATGGGGTTCAAGGAGAAAATATGGACCTGAAAATATGCTCTGAAGGTTAAGATGACCAAAATCTTCATTTCTTATCATTTGATTTCTGGTTCCTACTAGAGATGTGTTAAGACATGCTCTGCCATTACTGTTTTCTGTCTTATCACTGGCCCAGAATCAAAAGACTCAAGAACTATAGAGTGAAACTTCTGCAACAATGAGGCACAATACATCTTTCTTATTTTAAATTGTAGGAAGTGTTCTGTCATACAAGAACTCTAATAACCATAGAGTTAGCAATGATTGTTTACTCTGAAGGTTTTTCATAAATTAAGAAACAAGAAATAAAGGCACTATAAACTATTTGTAATCACTATGTTCAAACAAAAATTAATGAAAGTAGACATTATAAGATTCATTAATCCATGTTTAACATTGTGAAAAACTGACAACCTATTTTCCAGAGTGATTGTATCAACAATATAGTGCTGTGGTGCTATGCTAAATAGCATAGTTTAGTTTTCTTAATATTAATTTTGTATTTTAATCTACTATGAAGACAGCATTTAGAAAAATAAAACAGTTTGGTCATAATCTTTTCCATGTTAGTAAATATCATTGTATTTCGTACAAACTACATGCACTCTCTTCTGGAGCATTGCAAGGAAATCAGCTCATCTGACTCTCTGTCTCTCTCTGTCTCTCTCTGTCTCTCTGTCTCTTTGTCTGTCTCTCTCTCTCTGTGTCTGTCTCTGTCTCTGTCTCTCTCTCTCTCTCTCTCTCTCTCTCTCTCAACTTGTGTCCTCTTCGCTGGGAGGGCTAGTTGAAGTTATTTCAGGATATCAAAATAATCTTATAGTGGATTTCAAGTGTAACTGAGGGAATAAAATTAGTGAAGTTAATAAATAAGTGAAATAAAATTAGTTAATAAATTAGTGAAATAAAATTAGTGAAACTGCTCCATCACATCTACTTATGAGCTAAAAGATAGAAAAAAGTTATAAAGATAAGAGACCTACTGAGTATATTCTACCAGAAAAAGAATAATCAGTATAGAAAAGTTACCCTGTCTTTCACAGGAATCTATGCAAAGACAATATCATGCACCTAGATGTATTTCAAAGAAGGAGAAAGAGGAGAATGAGAAGGAGTATGACTAGGAAGAGAAGGAGAAAAAGAAGAAAAATTAGAAGGAAGAGGAGAAAGAGGAGGGAGTAGGGGGCATCTTGAGGATCAAATAGGACGGAGGTAGAACCTGACTTATTCTCGTGACTTTCTTGAGTATGTCCCTTTATTTAGACAGTAGTCCTAAACAACACAGCAGATCATTTTCATTTATTATTAGACTTAACTATGGTCTGAGAAAATAGTTTGTTTCCTAGGATATGTTATTCCATGGAATAATTTTGTTTGATACTCATTTTATTTTCAATATTTATTATCAGTAAGATGGAGAGGTGATTCAGCATTGAAAAGGACTTCTGTGATTGCGATCACAAGGTTTTCTCCTATCACTGGCCCAGAATCAAAACTTTTAAGAACTATAGAGTGAAACTTCCACAACTGTGAGGCAGAATAAATCTTTCCTACTATTGAATTATTTCATATTTTCAAGCTTGCAGTAAATGTAAGCTCTCTTCTTAGCCCCCACATCAGACAGTTAACAGCTGCCAGTATACATGCTAAGCTGATGTTATCTTCTCTCAATGGAGTTCATAAACTCATTCAAGAACACAAATGTCTACAATAATAAAAATTCCTTCAAAATCCATTATATAAACAAAATAAAAATTGTCCGTTACTAGATACTTGTCCTAGTCAATATTCTATTACTGTGAATTGCATGATCATGACAATTTTTATTAATGGAAACTGTTTTAGAGCTTTAGTCCATTATAGTTATGGGAGGGAGTATGGCAGCAGGTAGGTAGGTTCCGAAATAGCTGGAAGATATGTCCTGACCCATAGCCATAGGGAAAGATGGGGCGGGGGGGGCGTTGGAGGGGAAGGGGGAGTGGGAAGGAGGAGAATGACCTGTCTTTTGCTTTTCAAACCTCAAAGTCCACTCCCAGCAACATACTTTCTCCATATGTCCTAATCCTTCACATTTTGACCCAGAATTCAAATACATGAGCCTACAGGGGCTCATTGTATGAACACAATCATAAAAACAAGGAATAAAAAGCTCAGATTCAGTGGATTTTTAGCCTACTATATATAAAGGCATCGCTGATCACATACCATTGTATGTGTATTGAAATCCATGGAGAAAGGAACATAAGAATGAACCCTCATAACCCAAGAAGCAGAAGGGTTTGGCAGCCCCATAGAAGAAAAAATATGAACCAATCAGTACCACTTGAGCAACCTGGGACTAAACCACCGGCCAAAGAATACACATGGAGGGGCCCATGGCCACATATGTAGTAGAGGATGGCCTTGTTGGGCATTGATGGGAGGAGAGGCCACTGGTCCTGTTCAATACCCCAGTGTAAGGGAATACCAGGACTGGGAAGCAGGAGTGGGTGGGTTGGTGAACAGGGGGAAGGGGGAGGGGATAGGGAGTTTTGTGAGGAAAAACAGGAAAGGGGATAACATTTGAAATGCAAATAAAGAAAATATCTAATAAATAAATGAATGAATAAGTAAATAAATAAATAAGAATGAACCCTCATGAAGACTACTTACTTTGGATGGTATTGATGTTTCAGTGTAGTTTTGTCACATGACAATTGAATAACATTGGAGACAAATAGAGAAAATAGGTAGCCATGAATGTGTGGAGAGGACTTAGCTGCAAAATATTTGTGTTCCCCTAGCAGGTTTCCTGTAAAACTAAACTGGTCTAGAAATTAAAATCTTGGGAAACATAATTCATTATAAAGGATCATACCACTTTCTTATTTCCAAACCATAAGAATAAACACCACCATGAGGAGTGGCATTGACTACAGATCCATAAGATGCTGCACCAGCATCTGCTTTAGAATATGAAGCAGAAAGACTGCTCTCCATGGGGTTGCACAGGAGTATTTGAAAGATAGCTCAGATCAGCATGATGAGGGACTTAGCGTAACTCAGCCAATTTACAAACAGCATCAGTAACACTTAAAACCCCTTTGCCCTTGTACTTTTATTGAACAAAACATTACAACATAACACTGGGGTTTTAGAATACAACTGAGAAATTAGGAGCTATGTCAGTTGGATATGAGTATGTTTAATAATAATTCATGTATGACTAGTTTTTTTCCAATGCAGAATAACACTTAGGCTAAAGGAAGAAAGCTTACAATGCTATCAGAAAACTAAGCTAAAGTATAGTCTCAGAGTGATGCTGGGATATCTCTGCTACATGGCATTACTGCAGGAAGAAGCCCGCAGATGCAATCAGAAAGGGATATTTAGGTTTGTTAAGAATTTCTCACAAATAGGACACATTGGAGATCCTTTAACACTCCTTATGAGAAAGCATGAACACTAGGAAGAGGGACTTCTCTGTAATATATTATCCCCCTAAGTGTTTAGAAAACTCACTCTAAGTTGCAGTGAGAGATGATATATAGGAGGAAGTCAAACTAGCATGTTAGTTGTGAAATGCTCTTTCCTTGAAAGTCTGCAACTTTTCCAGACTCAGGATTCAGAGCAAATCCTTCCCGTTGTTGAAAATACCATTAGATGGAGTGAATCATTAAGTATCAAAGAATAAAAGGGAGCTGTGGTGTAAACAGAAACTGAGGAATTGAAGAGGGAATAATCTCTCAGTATAACAGAAATGATTATCTCTACATCAGTACATATCAGCCTAAGAAGATGTTCCAGGGGGCTTTGGGAAGGAAGTATTGTGGGAAATATGGAGGAAAGAAGCAATCATGGGTTTTATGCTTACATGGACATTCACTGTATCTCACCTATAAATTTAAATAGCAAAATCTCTGAGAAATAGAGGATTTGCATAAGTATATTTTTAGAACAAATATAGGAAGCGGTTCATAGGATTCGTTATATATTTTATACCCATTCCAATAAAAAATAAGTTAAATATTTGATGCCTTTCAAAGCCCCACTACCCCTTTTTAAACTGAACTTCTTTGATAATGCTCTTGTTCCCAACTTAGGTATTATTTTTTGAAAGTTTAAAAAATATATTTATTAATTTTATTTTATGGTTTTTGCCTGAGTGCATTTATGCACATCTGTGTGTATGCGTGTTGCCTGTGACATGAGAAGAGAGAATTGGATCTTCAGGAAACGCAGCTATGGATGGCTGTGAAACATTGTTGGGTGCTAGAAATGAAACTTTTGTCCTCTGAAAATCCAATATATGCACTTAACTGCTAGGTGATCTATTATGATCACTTGTTTAAATTGCAATGGTTTCTTTCTATATCTTCAGTTGTTTCTTTAATGTGCCACTACGATAATTTTTTTCTTCCATTTTTTAATTAGATATTTTCTTAATTTACATTTCAAATGCTATTCCGAAAGTCCCCTACCCCCTCCCTGCTCCCCCCTGTCCACCCACTCCCACTTTTTGGCCCTGATATTCCCCTGTATTGGGGCATATAAAGATGCAGTACCAAGGGGCCTCTCTTCCCAATGATGACCGACTAGACCATCTTCTGCTACATAGGGAGCTAGAGACACGAGTTCTGGGGGTTCTGGTTAGTTCATATTGTTGATCTTCTTCTAGGGTTGTAGACAATTTTTAACACACTTTCATTACTCGGGAATGGTACCAGTTTACAAAAGGAGGTCATTAATGATGCCTACTAAGTAGTCTGACTCTCAGATGATTTGTTTCTCAAATTTTATGAGCATATGTCCTTTCAAAAGTCTCTGATGTGTTTCTTACTTGCTTCATTAGAAATGTAAGTACGTTGCTTCCAACCCCCAGGACAAACGTTTCTTAACTCTCAATGTGGAAATAATTACTTTATTAAAAAACAGTAATTAAGAAGTTCAATTATTTGTTTTTGAATGTATACTAATGTGTTGTTGCTATGGGATCATCACTTCTGGGTTGTGTTGGGCTTCAATGTAAAATAAATGCAGGATTCCAAAGGTTTAGTTTAATACATATTTTATGAAAACACTTTGAAATCGATTGCAAACTGAAGAAATTCATCCCAGATATACTGGCAAAAAATAAAAACATGTTTATTTGAAACTTCATTTTATTCAGGGTCCACTTGTGGTATTTAAATTAAAATCACTAGATTGTAAGAAAAAATCTTTTTTAGTTTATTTAGTTTAAATCCATAACATTGGAAAGATGAATTCTATGTTCTACAAGCATAGATGATAGATAGATAGATAGATAGATAGATAGATAGATAGATAGATAGATAGATAGACAGACAGATAGACAGATAGATATTTGCTAATTTTTATGTGGTTGACTTTGTATTTGTGCCTATGTTTATAAATGAAAGTTTACATACTTCATGACATTGCAGAGTAAGAAAAACTATAAGGAAAAAAAAAGAGTAGAAAAGAGTAGTTTTTCAAATATGCTAGTGAGTAAAGTCACTTATTGAAGCCAGAGCAAATAATACATAATGCATTTTTTCAGGAATTATTGTTTCAAGGCTTTTGTGCCCCTTAAAATCTCCTGAGTAAGCTCAGGACAAATCATGCAAGAAATTGACTAAATGGAATTTTCCACTCAGAGGGTTGGATACTGTCTTTGATGAAAACCGTGTTTGGGCTTTGTAGTTACAGAAACATCCCCAGAGACTTTCTTCTAGAGAATGAAAAAATACTAATATCTTGAACAAAAATGAAAAAGAATTGAAAAATAACACAAAATCAAATATCAAAGAACTATAGGTATATAGTTATCAATTTTATTTTTCAGCAGTGAGGCATTTCTAATAAATATATAGATTTATAAAATTATATAAAGATTTTCATTAATTAATTTATAAATTAATTATGCTCCTTATGAGTAAGTCACATTGATCTTGAAAATCTAGTAATGCATAAAAACAAAATTTATTTTGTAATCTAGAAATATTTAAAAGTGATTTTCCAGTATAGTAAGTGTATAAGCAAGAACTGATCTGAACAATTCTTATATTCTTAGATCTATCATCATTTTACTCAGTTGATAAACTGTTGTTTTTATACATATTACAATTTCATGGGGATCCAGATATTTAAAATACAACTATAAAATAGACATTTTTGTTTATTTTAGACTATTTGATCTTCCTCCTGCAGTGAGACTAATCCTCAGAGAATACTTTAGCTTTCAGCTTTTTCTTGATAAGATTTAACACTCCTTGGGAAAGTATAGTTGTGATTTCTCATAAAATATAACCTTTATGATTTCTCACTATTATGGCTTGGTGATATGATAGTGTTATATCCTGAAAATAACAAAAAGAAATATTCTGAGCGTCTTTAATGTTGAGGTAAAGAACAAACTGTCAATTAGAATTTGTAGTAAGGATTTTCTCTTTTATACTAGAACCCAGGGAAGGCAGTGTAGTTGATAGAGGTTCTGCTGGCTGGATTAGTAGACAAGTATCCAAACATAGTCAGTCACTTATGAAGGTATCCAGATGAATTTTTATTACACATGGAATTGCCTGTTTGTTTTTTTAAATAAGATTCTGATTCTTTATTCTCATGTGTACAGATGTACTAATCTGTCTGTCATAAAAAAAAAAAAAAAAAAGAATGTAAAGAATTTGTTTATAGTCCAGGCAGTGTTGGCAAATGCCTTTAATCCCAAAACTAGGAAGGCAGAGGCAGGTGGATTTCTGAGTTCAAGGCCAGATTGGACTAAAGAGTGGGTTCCAGGACAGCTAGGGCTACACTGAGAAACCCTGACATTTGAGTGTATGTGTGTGCTCGTGTGTGTGTGTGTGTGTGTGTGTGAGAGAGAGAGAGAGAGAGAGAGAGAGAGAGAGAGAATGAGAAAGCGTACATTAGAGAAATGAGCATAGCAAGAAAATAAGACCATCAAAATATTGCAGTGCAGGACAGCCACAATCATTAAAGAAATTTTAATAAAGCTCAAAACACACATTGTACCTCACAAAATAATAGTGGGAGACTTCAACACCCCACTCTCATTAATGGACAGATCCTGGAAACAGAAACTAAACAGAGACACAGTGAAACTAACAGAAGTTATGAAACAAATGGATTTAACAGATATCTACAGAACATTTTATCCTAAAAAAAAGGATATACCTACTTCTCAGCACTTCATGGTATGCTCTCCAAAACTGACCATATAATTGGCCACAAAGCAGACCTGAACATATACAAAAATATTGAAATTGACCCATGCATCCTATCAGATCACTATGGCCTATGGCTGATCTTCAATAACAACATAAATAAAAGAAAGTCATCATTCACATGGAAACTGAAAAACACTCTACTCAATGATACCTTGGTCAAGGAAGAAATAAAGAAAGAAATGTTTAGAGTTTAATGAAAATGAAGCCACAACATACCCAAATTTATGGGAAACAATGAAAACATCCCTAAGAGGAAAACTCATAGCTCTGAGTGTCTCCAAAAAGAAACTGGGATAGCATACACCAGCAGCTTGACAGCACACCTAAAAGCCCTAGAATGAAGGAAACAAATTCACCTAAGAGGAATAGAAGGCAGAAAATAATCAAACTCAGGGGCAGAATCAACCAAGTGGAAAGAAAAAGAAGTATTCAAAGAATCAACAAAACCAGGAGCTGGTTCTTTGAGAAAATCAACGAGATAGATAAACCCTTAGCCAGACTCAGTAGAAGGCACAGGGACAGCATCTTAATTAACAAAATCAGAAATGAAAAGGGAAATATAACAACAGGTCCTCAGGAAATTCAAAACACCATCAGATCCTTATACAAAAGGCTATATTCAACAAAACTGAAAAACCTGGAAGAAATGGACAAATTTCTACCAAGTACCAAAATTAAATCAGGATCAGATTAATAACCTAAACAGTCCTATATCGCCTAAAGAAATACAAATGGAAAAGGAAGAAGTCAAAATATCACTATTTACAGATGATATGATAGTATTTATAAGTGACCCTAAAAATTCCACCAGAGAACTCCTAAACCTGATAAACAGCTTCAGTGAAGTATCTGGATATAAAATTAACTCAAGCATTTCAATGGCTTTTCTCTACACAAAGGGTAAATAGACTGAGAAAAAAATTTAGGGAAACACTGTTGAAAATAGTCACAAATAATATAAAATACCTTGATGTGACTCTAAGGAAGTGAAAGATCTGTATGATAAGAACTTCAAGTCTCTGAAGAAAGAAATCCAAGAAGATCTCAGAAGATGGAAAGATCTCTCATGCTCATGGATTGGCAGGATCAACATAGTAAAAATGGCTATCTTGCCTAAAGCAATCTACAGATTCAATGCAATCCCCATCAAAAATTCCAACTCAATTCTTCAACTAATTAGAATTTGCAAATTCATCTGGAAAAAAAAAACCCTAGGATAGCAAAAAACTCTTCTCAACAATAAAAGAAACTCTGGTGGACTCACCATGCCTGACCTCAAACTGTACTACAGAGAAATTGTAATTAAAACTGCATGGTACTGTTACAGTGAAAGACAGGAAGATTAATGAAATAGGATCTAAGACCCAGAAATGAACCCATACACCTATGGTCATTTGATATTTGACAAGGGAGCTAAAACCATCCAGTGGTAAAAAGCCAACATTTTCAACAAATGGTGCTGGCACAACTGGCAGTTATCTTGTAGAAGAATGCAAATTGATCCATTCTTATCTCCTTGTACTAAGGTCAAGTCTAAGTGGTTCAAGGAACTCCACAAAAAACCAGAGATACTGAAACTTATAGAGGAGAAAAAGGGGGAAAACCTCAAATATATGGGCACTGGTGAAACATTTTCTGAATAGAACAGCAATGGCTTGTGCTGTAAGATCGAGAATTGACAAATGGGACCTCATAAAATTGCAAAACTTTTGTAAGGCAAAAGATACTGTCAGTAAGACAAAAAGGACACCAACAGATTGGGAAAAGGTCTTTACAAATCCTAAATCAGATAGGGGACTGATATCTAATATATATAACAAACTCAAGAAGGTGGACTTCAGAAAATCAAATAACCCCTTTAAAAAATGGGGCACAGAGCTAAACAAAGAATTCTCAAATGAGGAATACTGACTGGCAGTGAAGCATCTGAAAAAATGTTCAACATCTTTAATCATCAGGGAAATGGAAATCAAAACAACCCTGAGATTCCACCTCACTAGAGTCAGAATGGCTAAGATCAAAAATTCAGGTGACAGCAGATGCTGGCGTGGATGTGGAGAAAGAAGAAGACTCCTCCAATGTTGGTGGGACTGCAAGCTTATATAACCTCTCTGAAAATCAGTCTTGTGGTTTCTTAGACAATTGAATATAGTACTACCAGAGGATCCTGCAATACCTCTCCTGGGCATATATCCAGATGTTCTAACTGGTAATAAGGACACATGCTCCACTATGTTCATAGCAGCCTTATTCATAATAGCCAGAAGCTGGAAAGAACCCAGATGTCCCTCAATAGAGGAATGGATACAGAAAATGTGGTAATTTACATAATGGAATACTACTCAGCTATTAAAAACAATGAATTTATGAAATTCCTGGCAAATGGATGGATCTGGAGGATAACATCCTGAGTGAGGTAACCCAAGCACAAAAGAACTCACATAACATGTACTCACTGATAAGTGGCTATTAGCCCAGAAATACCCAAGATACAATTTGCAAAATACATGAACCTCAAGAGGAACAAAGACCAAAGTGTGGACACTTGCCCCTTTTTTTAGAATTAGGAACAAAACACACATGGAAAGGAGTTATAGAGATAACATGTGGAGCTGAGTCAAAAGGATGGACCAACCAGAGACTGATGCAGTGGGGGATCCATCCCATAATCAGCCACCAAACACAGACACTATAGTAAAAGCCAGCAAGATTTTGCTGAAAGGAACCTGATATAGCTGTCTTGAGTGAGGCTATGCCAGTGCCTGGCAAACACAGAAGTGGATGCTCACAGTCAGCTATTGGATGGAACACATTGTTCCCAATGGAGGAGCTAGAGAAAGTACCCAAGTAGCTGAAGGGGTCTCCAACTGTATAGGTGGAACAACAATATGAAGTAACCAGTACCCCCAGATCTCATGTCTCTAGCTGAATATGTAGCAGAAGATGGCCTAGTTGACCGTCATTGGGAAGAGAGGCCCCTTGGTCTTGCAAACTTCATATGCCTCAGTACAGGGGAACGCTAGGACCAATAAGTGGGAGTGGGTGGGTAGGGGAGCAGGGCAGGTGGTGGGGGAGGGTATATGGGAATTTTGGGATAGCATTTGAAATGTAAATGAAGAAAATATCTAATAAATAATTGAAAAATTAAGAAAGTATCTAATAAAAAAAGTACATTCTCATATATAAGCCCTTTGGTTTAAATGACAACCACCTCTTCACTAGCATGATGTTGTTCTTTGCTGTAAGAAGCTTTTCAGTTTCATGAGATCCTGTTAATTAAATGCTGATTGTATGCCTTAAAAAAAAAAAAGAATTCATTTTATAACTGTGTGGCATAAAACAAGGCTCATCCAGGCTGTTATAGATTTTGGTTTCTGAGCAATGACATAAATTTCTCCATCCACTAATGCCATATGCAACTAAAGAATAAATCACCTGTATTTGAGAATAAAAATGGAATATAGGTTTAAAAATATGTATATATATTGCATATTGTATATTATATACAATATGCAATTATATATATATATATATATATATATATATATATATATATATAATATGTATATATATATATATATTTAAATAGTATGTATATATAGTGCTAATCTTTCTCCAAATCATAGATTACCTGACAAAACCTCAATGCCACGGTTTCACATGGGAAATCTGATTGTATTTGTTGGTGAGATTAACCAAAAAGCTACTTTTCATATCCTTGGTGGCATAGAGAAAAACATGAGACCTTATTATTGAAGATATTGTACTCTCTGGAGACAAGATTACAGAAATAAATCTGGAAATGGCCTGGAATCCTTGTCACCAAGACTTGCTTTCATAGGTTCATTAGCAGCCATACAAACTACCCGTGGAAAAAAATCAGACAAAAGTCCTGTCCATCTGTACTCCAAATGAATAATATAAATAATATGAAGAGATATGACCAGTATGGTCATCTATTTTGAAACCTGAAATAGTGGTCCTTCCTTACGCATTAGTAGTTACAAAAATAAAAATAAAAACATATAATTAGACTTAGGGCCTACTCAGTAGAAATTTCTAGAAAAATAGATACAGCCAATCTGTGGTTGGTTAGGCATGGGACGTAGAGAAGTACCTACCACTGCAGCTTTCCTAAGCCAGTATATTCTCTATCCCCATTCTAAAATATTTATCCTTATATTCACAGATACGTATAATTATGGCTTCTCATTAAAGAAAGTTTTTTTTTTTTTTTTTTTGAGCAGACAGATTATTACAGAAAGTTACTTACAACTTGTTAAAATATGGAGGTCAGCTGACCCTGAGAACTCAACTTCCATTTATCAATTAATACAGTCACAATACAACTCTACTATTTCAGTCTCAGGAAATATTAAGGAAGAGAGATTGAAAAGTTTATAAGAGACAGGACACTTTTGCAGGATAAACAAACAAACAAACAAACAACAACAACAACAACAAAAAACCAGAAGATACATATAGGTGAATGTGTTGGACCCTGATGGAATTAGGATAGGAGTTGAAGGTGAACATGATAGAAATATCCTATATAAATTTCCCTAAGAAGTAATAGAAATATCGTATATAAAATAGTAAAGTGATGTTATTGGACAAATTCCAATGCTGGATACATAAATAGATAATAATCAGCTTATCAAGAACATTCCTCTTAGATTAGATGGTAATAACTAGAGAGACCCATAGTTAGATAGATATTCTATAGAGTGAGAAACCTTGGAACACTCAGTCCTAAATGGGATGGATGTCTCCATCAAATTCCTCTCCTCATAGCTCAGGGAACTCTGTAGAAGAGGAGGAAGAAATCGTGTCAGAGCAAGAAGAGATGGCAGACACCATGTAAAGAAGAACCTCTAAACCTAAGTGAGGAGAGAGCATATGAACCCAGAATGATGAAAACAGTGAGCACAGGGCCTGCATGTGTCTACAACATGTCCTCCATACTTACAGTCTGGCTTACTGTTTTATGGGCTCCGATTTATGTGATCCAGTGCATCTTTAATGCTTGTGCTTTTTCCTGTTCTCTTTCCTTCTAACAATCTGTCTTGTCAACAATTTTGTTGATTTTATTTTGTCTTATCCTATGTAATTTGTTATTTTTTTTTTTAGAAAATGGTTTTGAGAATGAAAACTTAGCTACTAGTATATGCTTGACAACCAAACTATCATTTTTAGTAGCTGGGAGAAGAAATTCTGTTTTCCAGAATCCCAACTCTAAAAATAAAGATGACAGGAAGCAACAATTACTGTTCCTTAATATCGCTTAATATCAATGGACTCAATTCTCCGATAAAAAGGCATAGACTGTCAGCCTGGCTACACAAACTGGACCCGACATTTTGCTGTCTGCAGGAAACACACCTCAGGAAAAACGACAGACACCACCTCAGAGTGAAAGGCNAAAAACAAAAAAAAAAAAAAAAAAAAAAAAAAAAAAAAAAAAAAAAAAAAAAAAAAAAAAAAAAAAGAAAGAAAAGAAAAGAAAAGAAAAGAAAAGAAAAGAAAAGAAAAGAAAAGAAAAGAAAAGTGATGCTACATATGCAGCTAGAGACACAAGCTCTGGGGGTACTGGTTAGTTCGTATTGTTGTCCCAGCTATAGGGTTGCAGAACCCTTCAGCTCCTTGGGTACTTTCTCTCGCTTCTCCATTGGAGGCCCTGTGTTCCATCCTATAGATGACTGTGAGCATCCACTTCTGTATTTGCCAGGCACTGGCATAGCCTCACAAGAGACAGCTATATCAGGGTCCCTTCAGCAAAATCTTGCTGACATGTACAATAGTGTCTGCATTTGGTGGCTGATTATGTGATGGATCACCAGGTGGGGTAGTCTCTGGATGGTCCATTCTTTCGTCTTAGCTCCAAATTTTGTCTCTGTAACTCCCTCCATGGGCATTTTGTTCCCTATTCTAAGGAGGCTCCTTGGTCTTACAAACTTTATATGTCCCAGTACAGGGGAACTCCAGGGCAAAGAAGTGGGAGTGGGTGGGTAGGGTAGCAGGGCAGGGTGGAGGGTATAGGGGACTTTCGGGATAGCATTTGAAATATAAATGAAGAAAATATCTAATAAAAATTGAAAAATCAATAAATAAAATAAAAGAGATACTGTGAATTCAATATTTTCTTGTCAAGGGATGTAAACTGTACAATCTAGTATTTTCATAAAGATTTAGGGGTTCAGGTGTGATAAATACTCAAAAAGTTTATTCAAATCATTTGGGCTCAGAAACATCTTAGACTGAAAATAAATGTTAATAAAATATGAATTATAAAGATTGATTTATCCACAAACTCTATGTCAACTAAGCTTATGGACATCATGCTTAGGTATGCTGCAAAAATGATCACCTAAAATAGTAGACAATACCAATGGATATATTTTTCAAAATGTTAGGAAAAAATAAAACTCTGATTAAACATTTCTCACTGATGTGTACAATGATGAAATCATCCATAAAAATTATATCTCTAATCATGCATTTCAATTGTGAACAGCTTGGCACAACAGTAATTTTAACATTCAGAATCAAATAATTTTGTGCACAAATGTAACAAAGAGTTAAACAATATGATACTAGCATACAAGAATAATTTTACACTGCATTATTGAAAAATGTATCAAATACTCAATCTTCCAAAATAAATTCTAGAATTAAATATGGACACCCAGTGTGATGTTACATGAAGAATTTAACACTCCTCAGTTTTAATTTATCATGCAGTAGAAGCTAAGATAAAGTATATTTCATCAAGAAACTTCTAGACAAATAAGAAACCATAAGTATATAAATGAACATCAACCGACTATTGGTTTGATAGAACACTGCATGTGCTCTACTGAAAACTCATTTAGATTATATTTCATTTCATTCATCATATTTTAAATAGGCTACTAATAACTAAAATAATATAATAAAAGGCATTCATAATGGTTTCTAAAGAAAAATTAAAATAAAATTAAGAAAGTTGAGGTTCAAATATCCCACTAGAGTTTGTCTAGACAAAATGCTAATTTAATATTTTAAGTGGATTATACTTTTCAAGAATCAACAATCTTTTATATAATTATATATAAGACTTTATATATGTATCTGATACTTAAAACATATAGTTTTTCAACAGAATAAGAATTTCTTTGCTATTATTATTTTACAGAATGAATTAACAAGCACAAGCAGAACATTGGAAATTTCCTTGTTAACCATGTCTGTGATATGATAAATGAAATTTATGTTATAATTTCCCATTTCAACTACATGATCTTAATGATATCTACACATTAAAGTACATATCATATTGATATGTATCCTTAATTTATCCTTAAATGTAATTCACACTCTGTCTTTATTATCTTTATAATAAAAGGGTAACTATGTTTCCTTAATGGGCAATTCAGTATTACTTAAGTACAGATGAGTTTCATTCCAAAAGGTTATTGCCACTAGTTAGTAGCATCTTCCCTGCATATATTGAAGTTCTTTATCAAAGCATGTAATTTAGTAGGTTACCTTACTCTTTGCCTGTCAGAAACTGAGCTAAGAAATTTATATGAATGCAACACACTATCAGGTGGCATAGTGACTTGAATATCAAGGTGAAGTGTGCAGAGAGATTATGTGAAAACATGGTGATATCTTCTATATACTACTTGGCAGCATACAGGATTTATAGTTGGCTACAGTATTAGTGATGGTATGCTTCTACACTATTTATTCCAGAACCATGGACATAGAATATCACACAGAACCTACTAGCTTTGTGCCAAATGAAATTACATTCTAATCCACATATTTTAATTTGCTATGTAAATATATATGAGTACTATTCACTATAGTTTTGAATTTAAAGTCATCTTCAAGTATGGCAGAATTTTAAATAGATAACAGTTTAAGACAAATAGAATAAATAGTCCATGTGTCACAGTCACTATTCTGAGAACTAAATTTATAACATATTTCCATTAACAATATATCATTGTATGTCTTCTACAAAGCACTTGGCAGAATACAGAATTTAGAGAATATATATATATATATATATATATATATATATATATATATATATATGAGAAATCATAAACTTTGCTAAAAACTTAATTATAAATGAATGTGTATCCATATAAATAATTTATTATTTGAAAAATGCAATATATTTCACATAGATGTATATAGAAAATATTGTGCTATGTTCACAATGATAGACAAAAAGAGCAGATGTGTAATCTCATGTATATGGTAAAATTCTAACAGACAAATCTTTTCAAACAGAGAAGATAGAAAGAGTAAGATACTGAAAAGTATACAAGATGCCATTTAGTAACTATGAATGTATGCCCAAACTGGATTGTAGCATTCACAATAACTGAATCTTATAGCAAGTGACTTGTACTTAATAGATGGATTATTTGTCTCTTCATGGTACAAACACAATCTATCAATTTTCTTCTTTTAAATTTGGAATGAGGACAGGTGAGATATCACAGCAAAAGAAGGCACTTGTTGACAAGCCTTATAACTTAATTTAAATCCTTGGTACCAACATGTGGAAGGATAAAAGTGGCTTGCACAGGTTGTCCTCTGGTCTTCATATGGGCACTCAACCATGTATAAGGTCCAATAAATTAATATAAGAAAAATTTAATGAATAAAAATTGTAGTAAAATTTTAATCAACCTGGTGCCAAATCAATCAGAAGAAAATGATTTGAATTTTGAGATGCCAAAATAACCACAGCAAAAGCCAAAATGAAACTCACCTGTGGAAAAACATGCCATAAAATGCAGGTTTGGAAGTGTGCAAAAATGACATCCATGTGACAAAAGCATGTAAGTCCTCATTTCATAAGTATAATCAGTAATGAGCTCGCTGGAAAGAAATATGTGAAATAAAACATAGAAATAATGTTAGTCTGTGAAAAGGCTCAAATGACCAGAAAACATCTGAAAAGATGTTCTACTTAAGACAATATAATCAAGACAAAATCCAGATTCATTCTTCGCCAATTTTATTAGTAAATATACTTTTAGATGTTTTTTGAAAGACTATTGGGATTAATTGTGTGTGTGTGTGTGTGTGTGTGTGTGTGTGTGTGTGTGTGTGTCTGTGTCTGTGTGTGTGTGTGTCTGTGTGTGTCTGTGTCTGTGTCTGAGTCTGTGTCTGTGTATATATGTTGCATGTGTATTTGGAATCTATGATCCAGGTACTTATTTTGCTTTGGGAAAATCCTAGGAAGGTCCCAAGTCTATCCAGCTCTTTAGTAAGTTCTGGTGATCTAGATGTTGGTGCTCAGATTTATGCACGAAGAACTGTTCTACACAGAGCCCTTTCCACAATCCATATTTTAAATTATTTAACACTTAATCTTGTTTAAAATTTTTGAGCTTTCTAGAATAAAAGTATTTTTTTCTTTTCCTTTCTAAAAATTATCTTTAATCTTTTTCCAGTCATTATCTGCGTCCTGGTCCACCCTCTCACAGTTCCTCATCTCATTCCTCCTCCTCTATCTCCATGAGGATGCCTCTATACCCAACATCACCAGACTTCCCCACTTCCTGGGGCCTTAAGTCTCTCAAGGGTTAGGTGCATTTTCTCTCTCCGAGGCCAGACAAGGCAGTATTCTGCTGCATATGTGTTGAGGGACCTCCTAGCAGCTAGTACATGTTGTCTGGTCAGCGGCTCAGTGTTTGCGACATCTCAAAGGTCCAGGATAGTTTAGACTGCTGGTCTTCTTATGGGGGTTGTCCTCATTCTCAGCTTCTTCCAAACCTTCCCTAATTCAACAGCAAGGGCCCCAAGCTTCTGTCCATTGGATTGGTGTAAGTATATGCATCTGACTCATTTGTTGGGCCTCTGGGAGGACAGCCATGATAGGCTTCTGTCTATAAGTATATGATAGCATCAATAACAAAGTTAGGCCTTGGAACCTCCCTTTGAAATGGAAATCAATTTAGGCCTGACACTGGGCCCCCTTTCCCAGTTTTAGTTCCTGCAATTGTTTTACACAGGAGCAATTCTGGGTCAGAGTTTTTGACCATGGAATGGCAACTCCATCCCTCCACTTGATGCCTTGTTTTTTTCTGCTGGAGGAGGACACTACAAGTTCCTTCTCTCCATTGTTGGTCACTTTATCTAAGGTCCCTCTCTTTGTCTTGAGGTTCTCAAACCTCCCAGGTCTCTGGTACCCTATAGAGGGTCCCAAACCCTACTACCTCCTGAATCTGCCTGTTTCCGTTCTTTCTGTTGGCTCTCAGGGCTTCACTTCTTCTGTTTCCACCCTCAAGTCCCACCCCCTGCCCATGCCAAAATGCATACATGAATAAATGTCTATTGATTAGCATTTGAAATGAAATAATTCAGGGAACAAACTCTTACATTTATTCTATGCAATTCTATGAATTTAGTCATTCTTTATAAACCTTTTCAAATAAAATACTAGCAAAAGTCATGATGAGTAGAATAACAAATTCAATGCTTTTTGTTTCTCAGTGATGATAATTATAATCAATCTCCACAAACAAACAAATAAACAAACAAACAAACAAGCAGAAAATAGGCAATGAATAACACTAACCAACCTTGACAATGAATAATGTGGCTGTCTAGGGTGCCAGTCAGTTTTGTGGACTATAATATTATGCAAAAGTTGAAAGAATTCTGGATTATTGGAACAAAAACTGTTATTATAGAAATGCAGGCAAATCAATTAATTTGTCAGATTCTTAATTTTAACAGTATTAACAGCATAATAATGCAATCTTCACACACATTATTATGTACCTTAATATCTACTCTAAAGCACTAGTCCCTCGCTGTGTAATAACTAAAGGACCCTTAAACAGAATCCAGAAAAACACTGTGTAGTCTAATAGATAGTTTAATTCTACTCTAGTGTCACTTTGTTCAGGTGAGAAAACACCCAGGCCAAAAGCACTATTGGAGAGGAAAGAATTTACTGGGTGTACAATTTCTAGTTATAGCCAATCACTGAGGGAACTCAAGCTGGTAATTCATGCAGAAGTTGATAGATGACATGTTTGTTATTCTACACAGTATGGCGTCTCACCAAGAACCTCATTTTACAGTGAAGCAAGTATAACCAAAACTATGAAGGGAGCTTTTGTTGCCTTGCACGGGTCCTTAATCTCACTTAGTTTTCTTGTATATCCCAGGATCACCTCACTAGGGAATAATACCACCATCACTAAGCTGAGATAATTAACAGTAAAGAAATTCTCACACAGACCCACAGGTCAATCTGAGAAAGGAAATTCTCCAATTGAGCTTCTTGTCCCAGATAGTTCTAGGCTATGCCAGATAGAAAGTTAAAAGTACCAATCATCTTACTAATGTCTGATCACTGTAAAAATTAGTATTCATAATATTGATTAAAAGAAAGTTATGTAAAGGGCAAAGTAGAATTTTTGTATTTCATTTGCTATTCTTCTATTAGTCTAAATTTAGAGATAAGTTTAAAATTAATTTTTAAAATAAGTTTTATTACATAATATGGTTGGTATTTTAAAATTTGTGTTTTATGACAGGAAGAAAATGCATTTATGCCAGGATAGAAAGAAGATGTAATCTATATTTAATACATTGTAACTCTCCTCTTAAAAGTCACTTCAATTTCTGTTTAGAAAAGAGGGACCATGACTGCCTATAAATAGTTATATCAAAGTGTCTAGCTAATGTTTTGAGACTCAAGGTTTTTAGCTTATGAATTTACTTTTCGTTTTCGTTCAGAGAAACACGGGTTTGATTACGTCAAGACATTTGGAGAACCCATACTTCATTTCAGGTCTCATTCGGTCGAGTCGTTAGGGTTGACTGTTGATTCTTCGTTTTCCGTTTATCACCGGAAGGTATGGGGTGGACTTGTTCAACGACTCGAGTAGTTTCCAGGGACTAGGAACTCGACAAGCTGTTCAGGTTCCAGTGTCAAACTTGAGCATGGTCCTCTCCCAGTCTCCAGGTCAGACCATTGTACAATGTTCTCCTTCCATTTATTCATTTCCTTATTCCCCTTTGCCTCTAATAATGTAAATTACTACTTAAGATTAAATGAAATATTTAATGAATAAAGAACAAATTAAAATATGGTATATCTTAATAAGGCTGGAAAATATTTTATTCTTTAAAAACTGTACAAGAGTAATTTACATTTACAAAATAGAAATCTGATCAGGCTTTTTTTCTTAAGTCAGGAGAAAATGTTTTCCATACCACAGTTTGTGAGATCACAGTAGATTTTACTCTTGAAGACTAAAACTGCCCCGCTATCCATAATTCCACTGAAGCAGTCTTTTCATGCTTTCAGGTAATTTAAAGTTATCAGGTAACACTATTAATTCTTTACCAGTTGCCATGTTATTTTAAAGACTTGTTTTGACATATGTTGATATTATATAGCAGGTACAGGAATGCTCCATTTTATACTTCAGAATCATCCCTAATGATCAGGCACCAGAAATCATGCTACTGTGAGACCACAAAGGAGGAAGTATCTGGATTGATCCTCCTGAAAAGATTTCCACACCACTCAGGGACATCATTCTTAATCTTTAATGCAACTTAATATTTAAAAGGCAAAACTTCTAATTAAAATATTTATGATTTTTACCACAGAAATATTTTAGTACATGATAAATGCTTATCTCTTTGGTCTTACATGAGAATGGGCATTTTGCCTTTAAGTTATGTTTAAGACCAGATGTTTTATTAGATAGATCTGCATAAAAATAAGACTACCATGCATACATTTAAAAACCACAAAGTAATATGTAACTTGCACTTACTAAAACACAATCAACTTTCAAAAGAGGAAAACAATAGTGTCTTCATTATTTAAATTGCATTTATTTTTAACTGGTATGTAAAATCTACAGTTCGTATAGAAAACCAAATTTATGATGAGTGCCCATGTGAGATAGATATATATATATATATATATATATATATATATATATATATATATATATATATATATNAATCAGTGAGAATCTTATCTGGCCATTGGCCCCTCCCAGAACACAAATTGGTGGTCTCACTTTCAGCTTTGAGTTTCGTGATTTTTTTTCTCTCTCACGTGTTTTTGTTTTAATCTTTCTTATACCTATGGAAGCTTGTTTAATTCAACCTGAAGGAAGCTTAAAAGCAAATGTACTGAAGTTACTGCTGTCCTGTGAAGGAATCCTGTACCTGTGAGGGAAAGATGCCGTGAAGAAGTATTTCTTGCTTTCCAATTAGGTAATTTCACTGTAGTTTCTCAAGACTGTTTCTGTACCACTAAGCCACAGATGTGACCTTTCACAAAACACACCCCTTCTATACATCTTTCATTTCTCTGGCTTTGTTTGCCTTTGAATAATTTCCATTATTTTTGGTGGTATGGAGTGGTGATTTTACATTTAATGTATTATTTTTATTTTTCCAATGTGTGTTAGTTATAATTTTGGTTTTTATTCACTGAGGCTCCAACTATACCACTCCTGGGCATATACCCAGAAGATGCTCCAACATGTAATAAGGGCACATGTTCCACTATATTCATAGCAGCCATATTTATAATAGCCACAAGCAGGAAACAACTCAGATGTCCCTCAACAGAGGAATGGATACAGAAAATGTGGTACATTTACACAGTGGAGTAATACTCAGCTATTAAAAACAATGAATTTATGAAATTCTTAGACAAATGGGTGGATCTGGAAGATATCGTCTTGAGTGAAGTAACCCAATCACAAATGAACACACATTATATGTACTCACTTATAAGTGGATTTTAGCCCAGAAGCTCAGAATCCTTCTTAGAATGGGGAACAAAATACCCACAAGAGGAAATATGGAGACAAATTGTGGAGCAGAGATTAAAGGGAAGGCCATCCCAAGACTGCCCTGCCTCGGGATCCATCCCATATATAGTTGCCAAACATGTACATTATGGTGGATGCTGAGAAGTGCTTGCTGACAGGAGCCTGATATATCTGTCTCCTGAGAGGCTCTGACAAGTACAGAGGCAGATGCTTATAGCCAACCAATGGACTGAGTGCGTGGTCCCTGATGGAGGAGTTGGAGAAGGGACTGAAGGAGC
This sequence comes from Mus minutoides, assembly GCA_902729485.2. NCBI lineage: Eukaryota > Metazoa > Chordata > Mammalia > Rodentia > Muridae > Mus > Mus minutoides. Next base: position 96,096 of record CACVCL010017098.1, read on the forward strand.
TGAGGTGTTCTGCAGCACCATGGTGGGGAGCAACAGTCTCAACTGGCCAGACTTCCTGAGCTCCCGGGTACTGGACCACCAACCAAATAATACACATGGAGAAACCCATGGTTCTGGCCGCATATGTGACAGAGGATGGCCTTTTTGGACATCAGTGGGAGGTGAGGCCCTTGGGCCTGAGGGAGTTCTATGCCCCAGTGTAGGGGAATGCCAGGGCAGGAAGAAAGGAGTAGGTGGGTGGGAGAGCACCCTCATAGTGACTGGGACAGGATGAATTAGGGGGTTTCAGGAAGGTAGAGCTGGAAAGTAGATAACATTTGAAATGTAAATAAAGAAAATATCCAATAAAATAAAAAAGAAAAATGTGTATTTTATTATTTATTTATTTATGTGTGTGAATGTATATTTGTGTATATATGTTTGGTGTCTACTGACTCCAGATGATGAAAGGTTAGAGAGCCAGCCTTTATTTTTTGAAGGAATATACATTTTCAAAGTTATTATAGTGAGTATATTGTAAAAACTGTCAAATAGAAGTTTATATTATTTGTGAAGAATAAGCTTAAATGGTGTAAGAAACATTAAAGGACACACAGAACAAAACAGAAGCAGTAGACAAATGAAGAAATATAATGACCCTTTAGTTTGGATTATTCATTCTTGCTTTCCCCCCAATTATTTATTTACTATTCATTCTATTCCTAAATTCCTTTACTTTTCCTGGTCCCTCCTCATAAAGCTCCTCCCCCAATCCCTCTCCCTTTCTCCTTTGAGAAGGTTGAGGACTGTCCTGGGTATTACTCCAGCATGGCACAAGTCCTTGCAGGAGTAGGTGCCTCCTCTTCTACTAGGGCCAGACACGGCAGCTCAGTTAAGGGAATGGAATCCACAGGCAAGCAAGAGCTTTAGGGACAGACACTGCTCCAGTTAAGCCAACTGCATGAAGAGAAACTCCCACATCTGCTACCCATGTGCAGGGTGCCTAGGTCCAGCACATGCTTGCTGGGTCAATATTTGGCAGCCTCCAATGGTCCAGGTTAGTTGGTTCTGTTGATGGTCTTGTGTGTCCCTACATTTTGTAGCATCTCTATCTCTTCATGTCCCTCAATCTTCCCTCAACTCTTCTGCAAGATGCCAAAGCTCAGTCCTATTTCAGCTACGATTCTGCATCTGCTCATCAGCTGCTGGGAGGAGCTCTTAGAGGACAGTTAAGCTAAGCTCCAGTCTGCAAGCATAACAGATAATGATTAATACTGTCACATATTGGCTCTTAATTATTTAATGAGTCTCAAATTTGGCTAGTCATTGGTTGACCATTCCCTCAGTCTCTGCTCCATCTATGTCCCTGCGCTTTTTGTAGTCTGGACAGTTTGGGTCGAATCTTTTGTGAATGGGTTTGTGTACTTGTCTTTCCATAGGGAGTCCTGTTTAGCTACAGGAGGTGGCCACTTCAGGATCCATATCCCCCACTGCTAGAAATTTCAGCTAGAGTCACCTGTAAACTCCCTGGAGCCTCCCCTGCCCCAGTTCTCTGGCAAGTCACAGGGATACCCACCCCACACCCCACAGAGCTCACAACCATTATCTCTCCCATCTCTCCCTACACCATTTCATTGTAGAGAAGGTTGATAGAGAACAGAACATAATTGAACATGTTATAAAGTAACTGTCAATTGTATGTTCAGCTTTTGTCATTAAGTAAGCATCAGATTTGTATATTGAAGTTTCAAAGCATTAATAAACTTTGATAAAGACAGCATGTTTTACTTTTTAAATTAATAACTTGTAAACTGCATACTTTTGACATTTGAGTTCAATAGTGAAGACATCACAACACCCAAGCCTTTTGCTTTGACCTAGTGAAATGTACATAACCTTAGAATCTTATGGTGAAGATAAAATGAGTTATTTCACTGAAAACATATGGCTCAGCATATGTGTTTACTCAAAGCACATGGCTCAACATATGCATGGATATATGCTAAAGCTTTTATTTAAACAAGTCAATAAAAATATGGAACTTTTTAAAGGTTTGTTTTCTTGGAAATAAAAATAACTTGTTTTCCATTATTTAGTATTGTATTAAAGAAATAAAACTGAGTTCTAAAGTCATGCTTACGTCCTAACAGCAATTCAAATTAAGTATTGGATTGTTACAATTTTTAAATTTCAAGATTATATTTTGAGTTAATATTGTTGTGGTAAAAATGGCTGGAATGCACGATGCCCTTGTCTCAAGGATTCCTTTTGGAGACTTTTTACATATTCTACTATATGTTTTTACCCATTTGTCGGTTTGAATATATGATTTTTCTGAATATGTGTATATGATTGATTATTTCCTTAATTCCTTTGGTATGGTATACAAAATACTTGGATTTACATCTGTGGGACAGTCCTTTCCATTCCAGGCATTATTCTCATGCCCATACCTAATTTTCAATGTCCCTTTGTAATTGTTTATTTTAATATTTGATTTTCTTTTGCAATTATGGTCATCAGAGATATTGACATGGAACCTTACAGTTTCTTTCTTCAGCTTTGAAAAGATCTTCAGACTGTTGGTAATTAACATCAATTTTCATCTATTTATTCATAATAAAAGCCTTCTTCACACCCCACCCCAAGTGTTGAGAACTGGACTGAGGCTCTTCTTACCCATGCTAGATTTTCATTCTATCTTTGAACTATATCACTTATCTTCATGTTAGATCATCTATATATGTTTACTAGAACTCATTTATAAATCTATGCAGTCTCTGGTTTTCCTCTTATAGGAAACTTTTTACTAAAGATTCAATCTCTCACATTTTTGAGCAAGAGTGATTCAACATTTTCCCTCAATCCTCGCTGAGAGGGGGTGCTTTGTCACCTTTCCTCAGAAAATCATTGTTTGTATGCTTTTTTTGAGATACTATTAATGTGAATTTTTCTATAGTATCATTTAACATAATTACATTACTTATCTAATAAATAACAAACATGAATATTTCAAGAGTTTTGAAGATATCGTGTACTGAAAAGCAGGACCATGTTTGAGTTACACAATAATTAATGAGAATGGCATTGTGGGAAAGGTGATTACCATAGTTGGATGTCATTATTAGTCACTAAAATGAGTTTTAATTGAAAAATACAATTTTATTGCTATTAGGGTGATTGGTAATGCTTTGAATTCTGAATTATATGTTTAAAGCAGGATATATATATATATATATATATATATATATATATATATATATATGCATGTATATATTTAAATCATTGAATATATATATTCTTATATATTCAAAACATTGAAGTAAAATTATGATATACTATAATATTTCTAAACACAAAAAATTATGTATCAGATTAAACTTTGATGATGTCTCACCATCAAAAAATCATTTGCTCTAATATATCACAGTCTATCACACACAATTCAAGTATTTTTGCTAATTTATTAATTAAAAAATATTATCCTTTAAAAGGCTGTTGGTTTTCTAATGAGAGATAAAGTATAGGTAGATCTAGATGGAAGAGAGTATAAGCGTGAAATAGGAGTATTGAGGGGAGGATATATTATATGAAAGAATAAAGGTACATTCATCAAAAGAAAATAAAAGGAAAATTTAAACTTTTCACTGAGTAATTAGTGTTTATGTTATCTTCAAAAAATCTTCAACTATAAGCTCATGTTTATGGATACTTCAATGTGTGTATGTTAATAAGAATATAAAATAGTAGATTACTCTAGATTTCCTTTCCATGAGAAAGTAAAGCAGTATTCATCTCAAAATTTATATTTCTCAGGCTTTTTCTGTTAGTTTGTTTTTTGAGACAGACTTGGCACTAATCATTGCCTGATTTGTCCTTTGCTATATATCCCAACTGAGAACTGAAATCATGGGAATCCTCTTCCTCATCCTCTGAATGCTGCAGTTTCAGGATTATACTATCAGACCTGACAACACTTATAGCAGTATTTTAGATAACCATTTCATAACCCAGTACTACTATGAAGCTTTGTGAAATTCACAGAGGTTTCTGCTTTATAAGGCAAAAATCTGCATTAAAGATTCATCAATTATGCAATAATGAATTGGTTATTTCTATTAGCATATAATATTTCAAATAGAAGATAAAAAGTTGTATAAATGTGGGAAATTTTAACCCAAAATACTTGGATATGACGTAATCAAGCACAGTAAAAGTAAATGTAATGGAATACAGTGCTTTAGGACTTCCTCAGGCCCGTGTGTTTTCTAGGCTACATTCAGATATCACAGAACACAGCTCTGGAATAAGTGGAGCTACAGCCTGTGTACTTTGTAAGTTTTAACTCAACAGCTATATTTCAACATGGTTTCAACAACAAAATAAAATAAAATAAAATAAAATAAAATAAAATAATAATTTCTCCTTACATATATCCTAACTTGAACACTACAAGGATAAAATTTTATAAAAGTTATTCAATTTGAAATATGGAACAAAAGATTAAAAAAAGGATTTTGCATGACATTTTTTAATTCTTTATGTTTCCCACAAATATACCAAATGTTTTAAAACCTATCTTTATAATATTAAATAAAGTTACTCTTAGAATAAATTTATTATATTAATTAGAAATTATATTAAAATGAGAAGGAATGTGGATTTCAATGTTATGTAATAGATTAAGAAACTAAAAGTCCATCATGTATTTGGATAAAAGGCTGTTCTTGTGTCACATAGTGGTAGCACTACCTAGACTAAGTGAGGATAAAAACAAACAAACAAACAAAACAAACAAACAAAACACACAAACAAAACACAGACATTCAGTTGATGGGAGGATTGAGAAGTATATAACCAAAATGCACTGTGTACAACTTGACCTTGAAGTATTTATGCAACTGCTGTTCAATATCACTGCTCAAACAAGCAAAACACTAATATTGGACTCAAAAGGTAAAGTGCACAATAGAATTCAATTCAAGCATGCCCATGATTTGATATATTAGAGTCAAAGTAACATTTTACATAGTTATAGGATTTCAACAAGTAATATCAAGGTTCTCAGCATTCAGTTAGGAAACAGGCTGGGAAAAATTACTGAAAGTACTAAGACAGCATTTTCTAACGTTCATACTGAGTATATATTTTTATTTCTATCAAGTAGTGGCCTTTATTTTAAATAGTTGCTTGGTAACATTGCATGTTCTCATGAAAATGTGTGTATTTACAAAGTAATGACAGCTATAACAATATCTCTTGGGTTCTTAAATGGTTTCTCATTTCAAGCTTGTGTTTGCAATCCAAAGTAATAGCAATTTATCTGACATTTAAAAGAAAAGACGCTTGAGGAACTCATAGCTTTGGGAAGTGATGCAATTCATAAGGTTCAGTCTAACATTTAAACTTGTAAAAATTGAGTCCAATGTTAATTCTAGTGTGCCATTGACTTTACAATGATATAGTCTTTGTTGGTCACCCATGTGTGGTTGTGTGTGTGTGTGTGTGTGTGTGTGTGTGTGTGTGTGTGTGTGATAGTAAACATAGAGACAGAGAGTCTCAGCCTTTGACACATGTATTAGTCTTACTTCTGATAGATCTCATAAGTTACTATTGAAGAGATTTCAATGCGAGAATTTAATCAAACCCAACTTCAAAATAAATAACTTAATTCTTGGTATAGGGGATATTTCATTTTTGTATTTGAATTATGCAACTAAGTATATTGAATATATATTTATAAAAATGGGATACATTCAGAGTGTAGAAGCTACACATTCTATAAAATGACCTACCACAAAATTCATTTTTAAAACAATATATGTGTTTCTTTTTTATTCCAAATGTGATCTGTAATATTATTTGTTGACAGCAATCATTCTTACTAGATTTCTATTCTCTACCTATTACTGTTTACCTTGCCTAATATCAGTTTTCAACCTTGAAAAGATATACATACAGCCAGAATTTTGTGGAATGAGAAGGTTGTATTCACATATTTAGAAATGTATATATATGGGTCTATAGACACAGATATGCATGTAACAAGTAATGTAAACAAAGCATTGAATGTTAAAGACGGAAAGCACTGGGAAATTAGATTGAAGTGTTTGGAGAGATGAAAGGAAGGATGTGTGTGTGTGTGTGTGTGTGTGTGTGTGTGTGTGTGTGTGTGTGTGTGTGTTTAATTTAATATTGTTTTGGAAATATATTCTTCTCTCATACAATAAGCACCAAACAGAATTACTTCATCTCTCTTCTCCCACAGTTGCAATCCCAATTGATTTCTTCTTTCACAAAGAATAAGCCTCTAAGAATCAACACCTAAAATAGCATTCACATTGAAGGTGGACAATAAGCCCATGATGAGGATGAGTAAAATAGTCCCATGAGCAGGCAAAGATGCAGAGACACAGAGTTCCCACTCTTAGGAGTCTCACAAATACATCAAAGTAAAGACATAACGTGTAAGCAGAGGACCTGGTGCAGAATTATCCAGGCATTGTGCTTGTCATTTTGTCTCTGTGGGTCAATGTATGCTCTGCTTATTTGATTCAATGGGCCATGTTCTCCTGATTTCCTCCATTGCCTCTGACCTTTCTTAATCCTCTGACTCCTCTGCATTGTTCCTCTCACTCTTTCTTGGTGGTCTCCAATCTCCAAAAGGAGGGACTTGATGGAGACTTATAATTTAGATGGTCTGCATGATATTTTTCTGTAGAGTCTCAGTATCTGCTTCCATCTCTGCTAGAGAAAGTCTCTCTGAAGACTGCTGGAAAAGGCAAGGTTCTCAGAGTATAGCAGAATATCATTAGGAATTACTTTCTAATCTATTAATATAGCACAATATCAATGGGAATCATTGTGTTTAATTTTTGGAGTGATATTTGCTTTTTTTTGGTATTAATCTATGAAATTAGTATTGGTAACATACTGGTGGGATATTCTTTTGTTAAACAGGGGATCTAAGCCTGAGTTAGGGACAGGAATTCTGGCTGGCTGCATGGGCTCTGACCCAGCAAGAATTCTCTACCTGAATTGGATGCTGGAGAACAGGTGGCCATTGTGGCCTCAGGTCCAGCAGGGAGTGTCCACCTGAGCTTAGAATGGGGGTATTGTAAAGTGGAGGGAGAGCTACTGGGGATAGAGTGTGTGACTTGCATGATCTTTGGGAAGGCACGGCCTGTGCTTGGAAAGATGTGGTTGCAGGAGGGAATCAAGAGAGTAGGGAATGCCCTAGTCTTGTATCAGGAGTGGCATTTGGTTGGGGAGATTGTGTCTAACAGAGAGAAGAAGAATGTGTGTATAGGGGGCATCCACAGGTGATGTGGCTCCCAGTTCTTCTAGCAGGCATGTCCAGTGGTTGTATATTTGTTTTTGCTGGAGAAAACCTAGTGAATGATCAATTGTCCACAAGCAGGCAGTCTGCCTGTATTTTAGCAGGCATCACATTCTTATTTTCTAAATTTAATAATGTATCTTGATTATAGACATTAGATTTTGGTACTACATGTTTTCAGGATGTACATATATCAAATAATAACTGTAGTGTTTTTGTCTGAAGCAATTCACAAATCTTAGTGACATGGTGAGAATTGAATTGTATCATCCTCCAAACCATAGAATTACTATATTGCAGGATCTCAGTACAGATGAACTCAGGTCTTGATGTACAGCAGAGGAGAAAACTTTGTTCTTTCTTACAAAGCTTCCTGGAACATTAACAGAAATGATCATGAGTTACTACTCAAAAACTTTAGAAAACAAATAAATTTCCTCACATAATAAACTAGGTCCATTCCTTCAGTTTCAAAACCTAGGAAAGTCCCTATGGTCACTGGCTTCATTCCCTCTCACACATGAAAGAGTCATTTAGTGAACCTAGAGAGGAGCCTCTGGGGTTTCCCAGCATAAAACCAGTCATAAATAACTCTCCAAGGCAGCTTTTATCCCAGGTCTCAGTAGAATAGTTAAATCTCAATAGAATTGTTAAGAAAGCCTAACTGTATAGAAATACAGAATTTCTTTAAAAAATTTCCTTTGTGCTATATTCTTTGTGAAATATTAATAGTTTTACTCACTTTATTTGTTTCTATTATTTAATTGTAGGGACAAAACTTGCACATACTTCTTTCTACTTTGTATTTGTAGGTGTCATGATTTACAAAGTATTTCAATCTTATTTATAATATAAGACATAGAAAATTTAACTCTTTTCTTGTATGAATCATGTTTTTGGTACTATATTTGTGAATTTTTTTAATGTGGGCTTTAAATATCTCCTATATTTTTTTTTGTTTTCAATAGTTCATGTAGACCAATGAAATCATTTAACTTTTCTCTATGATGTGACATAAAATTGCATAATATTCTGGTTTGTAGACCCATAATTGTTTCAATTTCATATCTCAGAAGACAATCCTTTTTAAAATTATTCTTACCCTTTAAAAAAAAAAACTTTTTTACTAGATATTTTCTCCATTTACATTTTAAATGCTATCTCGAAAATCTTATATACCATCCCCCTGTCCTGCTCTCCAACCCACCCACTCCTGCTTCCTGACCCTGGCATTCCACTGTACTGGGGCATATGATCTTCACAAGACCAAGGATCTCTCCTCCCATTGATGGCCGACTAGGCCATCCTCTGCTACATATGCAACTAGAGACACAGTGCTTGGGGGTACTGGTTTGTTTATATTGTTGATCCTCCAAGAGGGTTGAGTCTTTTCTACTTTGTATGTTGAACACATCTATTTTTCTGAAGTACAAATTATATATATTATGATCTTATGTATTATGATTTCTTTAAATGATTTTTTCTATCTTCTAGAAAACTACATTATGTTGGTTAATGTAGCTTTGTAACAAGTTTAAAAAAGGAAAATTTTAGGACTTTTTTTGATGTTTTCTATAATATTGCAGGTTGTTTGCTTTTTGCATATGCACCATAACCTCTCAGCAACTGGAATTAGGTGTAGATTGTGTTAACTCTGTAAATGAATTAGAAGAAATTTGGCACTGCAATATTTTGTACTCTAATCCCCACACAAATAGGACATTGTTTCTGCTAATACTGTCCTGCTGTTTTCAGTCTATAGTTCTTTTAGTTCCAATGTTAAGTTTATCCATGTCCTCTTGTTTGTTTGGTGCTATTGTGAATGAATTGCATTTTCAAATGATCCATTGTTGCTAAAAAGAAATGCAGTTGTTTTATGTTTACATTTAAATCTTTCATAATGTAAACACAATGAAGCCAGCTTATTAGCTCTAGGAGCTGTGTGCATGTTTGTGTGTTTCTTAGGAATTTTTATGTATGAAATCATATCCACTGTGCACTTAAGCAGGTTTTTCTTTCTTTTCCTTTGAATGTAATTTGTTTTTCTCCTCTTTTCATTAACTTGAACATTCAGTGCATTATAAGGGGGTCATGAACAGTGCATTTAGTGGAAACATGTTTTCTCATCATATACTTTTGTATATATTCTCATGCTTTTCTGAAATGCGTTTTTCAAACCTTTGATATGAATTTGTACTCTCTAGTTTTCTTTTCAGATTATTTTGTGACTACTGCACCATGTACTCTGTTTGCATTTTTAAAGTTATATTGAATTTTATCTTTCACGTGATCTAGAAATAATAAATATGGAATTTTTTTCACTGTACCAGAATATTTCCATAGTATAAATCATTCTGGTACATGGTATAAATTCTTTCTGTATGTATTATTCTATTTTGTTACTTAATATTTTCTAGAAAGGCATTTTATCACAACTAGAAATGTATACCAATATCTGTTACTGAGCAGTAAAGTGTTTTTTTTTGTTTTTGCTTTTTGTTTTTGTTTCTTGTTTGTTTGTTTGTTTGTTTGTTTTTCAGACTATCTTAGTAATGATGTACACTTTACACTTTAGGTCCTGGAATACTGGAGGAATGTGTGCTAGTTTAGAGCTTTGTGTTATAGAGGCTCTAGTGATATAATCAAAGTTTAATGAACAAATCTGCAGAGTATATGGAAAACCAGAAGGATGGTAGAAATGTGGTCATTAAAGACTATGCCCAGAAGAGAGGCCCCTTGGTCATGCAGACTTTATATGCCCCAGTACAGGGGAACGCCAGGGCCAAGATGTGGGAGCTGGTGGGTAGGGGAGCAGGGTTGGGAGGGGAGAGGGTATAGGGAACTTTCTGGATAACACTTGAAATATAAATGAAGAAAATATCTAATAATAGTTGAAAAAAAAAAGAAAAAAAAAAAAAAAAGACTATGCCCAGGATGAAAACTTTGGAAAGCAAGTAGGGATGCTTCTAACTGAATTCCAGGCCATTTCTATCTTCAATGGAATTGGCTGCATTCTATTTGTATCCTGAAAATTTGAGAAAGACCAAATTCAAGTGTAATATTTATAAACATTTTTGTGACATAAATCTCAGTGTAAGACACAATACTGTCTGTGGTCTGGTTATTTTTTTCCAACTTTTATTAGATATTTTCTTCATTTACATTTCAAGTGTTATCCAGCAAGTTCCCTATACCCTCCCCCCTCCTGGCCCTGCGCCCCTACCCACCCACTCCCACATCTTGGCTCTGGCGATCCCCTATACTGTGGCATATAAAGTTTGCATGACCAAGGAGCCTCTCTTCCCAATGATGGCCAACTAGGCCATCCTCTTCTATATATGCAGCTAGAGACCTGAGCTCAGGGGGTACTAGTTAGTTCATGTTATTCTTCCACCTATAGGGTTGAAAACCCCTTCAGCTCCTTGGATAATTTCTCTAGCTACTTCCTTGGGAACCCTGTGTTCCTTCTAATAGCTGACTGTGAGCTTCCACCTCCATGTTTGCCAGGCATTGGTATAGTCTCCCACGAGACAACTCTATCCAGACTCTTTCAGCACTATCTTGCTGGCATATGCTATAGTGTCTATGTTTGGTGGCTGATTGTGGGATGGATCCCTGGCAGCCGCAGTCATTGGGTCCATCCTTTGGATTCAGCAGGAATACCGAATGGCTGAGAAGTACTTGAAAAAATGTTCAACATCCTTAATCATCAGGGAAATGCAGATCAAAACAACCCTGAGATTCCACCTCACACCTGTAAGAATGGCTAAGATCAAAAATTCAGGTGACAACAGATGCTGGCATGGATGTGGAGAAAGGGGAACACCCCCCCTCCCCATTGTTGGTGGGAATGCAAGCTGGTTCAACCACTCTGGAAATCAGTCTGGCGGTTCCTCAGAAAATTAGACATAGTACTACCAGAAGATCCTGCAATACCTCTACTAGGCATATATCCAGAAGATATTCCATCTGGTAACAAGCATACATGTTCCACTATGTTCATAGCAGCCTTATTCATAATAGCCAGAAACTGGAAAGAACCCAGATGTCCCTCAACAGAGGAATGGATACAAAAAATTTGGTATATTTACACAATGGAGTACTACTCAGGTATTAAAAACAAAAATTTTTGAAATTCCTAGGCAAATGGATGGATCTGGAGGCCATCATCCTGAGTGAGGTAACCCAATCACAAAAGAACTCACATAACATGTACTCACTGATATGAGGATATTAGCCCAGAAACCTAGACTACCCAAGATACAAGTTACTAAACACATGAAACTCAAGAAAAAGGAAGATCAAAATGTGGACACGTCACTCCTTCCTAGAATTAAGAACAAAGCACACATTGAAAGAGTTACAGAGATCATGTGTGGTCTGGTTATTGATCATGGATTTCAGGGAAGCTGATAGGGAAAACACAAACAAGAAAGAAGAGCACAAACAAAAATGGAAACTGCAGATTTGTGAGGAAAACAATGAATGAATTAAAGAAGACAAGAAGGAAAAGGCTGACTTGCATACAGCAGATAGAATGATAGAGTGAGCAAAATCTTGCTTGCATATGCATTAGTGTCTGGGTTTGGTGGGATGGTTTTCCAGGTGGGGCAGTTTCTGTATGGTCCTTCCTTCTGTCTCAGCTACGAATTTTGTCTTTGTAACTCCTTCCATGGGTATTTTGTTCCCCATTCTAAGAATGAATGAAGTATCAACACTTTGGTCTTCCTTCTTCTTGAGATTCATGTGTCAGTTCCTGACAAATACAGAAGTGGATGCTCACAGTCATCTATTGGATAGAACACAGGGCCCTCAATGAAGGAGCTAGAGAAAGCACCTAAGGAGATAAAGGGGTCTGTAACCCTATAGGAGGAACAACAATATGAACTAACCAGTTACCTACCCCCGTTCCCGAGCTTGTTTCTCTAGTTGCATATGTAGCAGATGGTGGCCTAGTCAGCCATCAATGAGAGGAGAGGCCCTTGGTCTTATGAAGATTATATGACCCATTACAGTGGAATGCCAGGGCCAGGAGATAGGAGTGCTTGGGTTTGGTGAGCAGGGCAGTGGGAAGTAATAGAAGACTTTCAGAGAGGAAACTAGGAAAGGGGATATCATTTGAAATATAAATGAAGAAAATATCTAATTAAAAAATTGATAAAGTGATTAGTTAAGTTTAAAATAATTACCTGCCAGACTTAGTAGAATAGGAATGGGACTCAAGGGGAAAATTTTTACCCATTGAAAGATATAAAAATTCAAACACATTTACAAGAAATTTGTTGTGAAACAACAAACTGACGCAAAAGAGCCAAATCAATGTCTCAGCCAAGAAAGTCTCCAAGGCAGGTAAGTCGAGCAGGTCCTTCTAGGGAAATAATTGCTCAGGTTCAGCAACACAGACCCCTAGAAGCTCTGGACAAAGAGTGAGCCATTGATATAATAGGCTATGGCTTATGTTTTTCAAATGTACCTTTTATTTCTTAAAACAATCCTCTTACTTCATTGTAGTTTAAATTCTGATTATTTTTAACATTTGTGGAGTCTAAGCTCTACACTGCTTGGGTGCCTAGGAAACAAGAGTCTGGATAGGTCAGAGACACAAGATAAAACCAGAGATAAGTGGCAAAAAAGAAAAGAAAAAACTATATATTTCCTAATGGTATTCTCTATACTCAGAAATTGAGTCAACATAAGAGAGGCTTCCTCTGGAAACAAAGGGGGTAAGTACACAGACCCACAGCCAGACATTATGTGAAGAGAAGGTCTAAATTAGATGTCTCTATCAGGGAAGAAGGAGTGGGGGAGTTAGAGGGGATAGAGTACTCTAGGAGAACATGGCTCACTTAATCAACTGCAATGGGCTCATAGAAATTCACATGGCAAGTGCAGAGCCTGCATATGTCTGCACTACCATGTCCTCTGCACATATATTATGACCTTAGCTTGTTTTTTTGTGGACCTTCTAAGAATGGGAGCAGGTGTGTCTCAGACTCTTTTGCCTGCTCTCAGGACACATTTTCTTCTCTCCAGTAGCCCTGTCCAGCCTCAACATGACAGATTTTGTCTGGTGTTTTTGTTTCTTGTTTTGTTGTGTTGTATTTTAGAGGACTGCTCTTTTCTGACTGGGAATATAGGGCAGTAAGTCTTGGGATAAGGGGGGTTCTGAGAAGATTAGGAGGAGGAGAGACTGTGCTTGTAATGTATTGTGTGAGAGAAGAATCTATTTTCAATTAAAAGAAAGAAGAAACTGGATTTCCCCTCACATATCTCAATTATAGTTTCTTCTCTCCAAACTCTTGGCGATTTAGTGTTCCTCAGTTGTTAATTCTTTGTTTAGGTATGTATCCCATTTTAAATAGGGTTATTTGATTCTCTGCAATCCAACTTCTTGAGTTCTTTGTATAAGAATTGAAACCCAGAAATGAACTTACACACCTATGGTCATTTTATCTTTGACAAAGGAGCTAAAACCATCCAGTGGAAAAAAAAAGACATTATTTTCTTTATTTTTCTTTTTCTTCCATTTCTGTTTTTTTAATTAGATATTTTCTTTATTTACATTTCAAATGCTATCCCTAAAGTTTCCTATATTTTCCTCCCGCCCTGCTCCCCTACCCGCCCACTCCCATTTCTTGACCTGGGGTTCCCATGTACTGGGGCATATAAATTTGTAAGACCAAGGGGCCTCTCTTCCCAATGATGGGTTGCAAATCAACCCATTCTTATCTCCCAGTTCAAAGCTCAAGTCCAAGTGGATCAAGGATCTCCACATAAAACCAGATACACTGAAACTAATAGAGAAGAAAGTGGGGAAATGCCTTAAACACATGGGCATGGGGATAATTTTACTGAACAGAACACTCAAAGGCTTATGTTCTGAGTTCAAGAATCAACAAATGGGACGGCAAAAAGTTGCAAAGTTTCTGTAAGACAAAGGACACTGTTATCCAATATATATGAAGAGTAACTTCTTATATCAACAACCATAGCACATAGAATGAAGACTCTATATAGTCACCAATTCTACTTCTTTCAATAGGTTCTTTTCAATGAATTTTGTAGGCATTTACTCCAGCAATGAGTTTTTACTGTCAGTTTTTTAGACATCAATCTATAGATGTGGCACAGCCTGTGTTGTTTCAGGATTCACATGTGACCCCTTTGGCCAAAAGCTCCATTAGATGTAACCTATTCCTTGAACTGGAAGTTTCATTGGGTGACAAGAGATGGACAGTTGTAGCTTTGTCTCCCCTATGTTTGATGATTTTATTTAGATCAACTTCATATATGTATGCATTTTGGTAAGCTTCTCTTGTGTTAAGTTTTCATACAACCTCTCAAATGACCCTTAATTTTAGGTATGGTTCTGTGTTCTTTCTCTCATTCCAATCTTCCATTCCCTTTTCTACTTGATCTTCCCATTTTAGTTTCTCATTCACCTAAGCATAACTATAATTTCTTTTTAAAGAAAAGTTTTAAGGAAATCAGGTCAATACTTACAGACCCTTCCATTCAACAACATGACATATAAAACTCTAAAAAGACGCCGGTTTTAAGCCATGTCCTTTCAGTTTTAGAGTTTCTCTGTGACAGTGTCTATTCTTTCCACAGAGTTCTACCTTTCAGTGCTGCCACTTCTGCCCATTTTCTCCTTAGCTTGTCAGGCTCTCTTTTGCTAAATTTAAAACTGAATAATGAGGTCACCCATGGGCCCCTTTGCTTTTGGAGCTTTTGATAGCTGTGTCTTTTTAAAATATTCCATCTGTGCCTCAAACTCAATTCTTATGAAGAAACTGACACTAAATAAAAATTAGATTTTTTCTTTAATTTTTATTGAGTATTAAGAAGCATATTTCATTATATTTTGACCCATGATTGATAAAATTGCTATTAAATAGGAAGTATTATTTTTCTTCTTTAATGATATCCCTGAGTATGTCTCTTTGAATAAACAACAGAATATATCAAAGCAAACTGGATTTTTATATTTGTTTTCATGTTCACATAACATGAATAATTACACCAATCTCCAAATGATTGATGCCTCTTTCTTAGAGTTTTCCTTGAAATGGCCCATGCTTGGAAAATGTTGTGATTTTTACATTAAAGCAAATCTTACAGTGCTTTCTGGTACTATTTCAAGGTTTTTTTTTTTTTTTTCTTTGTAATGAAATGACAAGTTTTTAATTGGTGACTTTGCCTGAATGTTTGAGGCTACTCAAACAAATTTAAGGCAAAGCTTTGGGTTGTTGTTGTTGTTGTTTGGTTGGTTTTTATTTTTTTGTTTTGTTTTTTGTTTTTGTTTTGTTTTGTTTTGTTTTTTTTTAGTGGATTTAGAAAACCAACATACATAGATATTACACCTGATTTTTNTGTGTGTGTGTGTATGGGAAAACTTTCATAACGTAGAAAGATATGTATAAATATTCAAAAAGATACAAAATGCTAAATGTATTGTACCAGAAAAAAATCTTCCTCCCACTTAATAATGAAAATACTAAATGTACAGACAAAGAAAGTATAATAAAGTTCCGTTTAAAAACAAAGTAACATATAACGGTCTATTATAGTTATACTTGAAATCTTAACACAGTCTTTAAGAGCCAGAAGGACCTGGGAAGATATCTCGCAGTCTGTAAGAGATAACAGGTACACACTACTATACCCAGTGTAATGTTCTATCACCATAGATGGAGAAAAGAAATTATACTATAAAAAATTAAACAATATCTATCTACATCGTCCTCCCTGCAGATAATAAAAATACTAGAAAAACTCCAAACAAAAGAGAATATGTACACACAAGATACCCTGTAAATAAATTATTTCACACGTCAAAACCAAAGGAAGAGAAAAATACACACACACACACACACACACACACACACACATACACTACTATATCCTATATCAAAATAACAGGATTTCACAGTAACTGGTAAGTTCAACTCATACCTAGAAAATTCAAAGAATCACTAAGTCTTAATTTAAAAACCTGTGCTGTTTGTGTAGCCAGTCTATTAGTCTATGTCTTTTTATTGGGGAATTGAGTCCATTGATGTTAAGAGAAATTAAAGAAAAGTAGTTGTTGCTTCCTGTTATTTTTGTTGTTAAGTTGGGATTCTGTTGTTGGGGCAGTCTTCTTTTAGGATTGTTGAAGAATTACTTTTTATTTTTTTCTAGGGTGTAGTTTCCATCCTTGTTTTGGTGGTTTCCTTTTATTATCCTTTGAAGGGCTGGGTTACAACTGGTAAAAAGGACACATGTTTCACTATGTTCATAGCAGCCTTATTTATAATAGCCAGAAGCTGGAAAGAATCCAGATATCCCTCAACAGAGGAATGGATACAGAAAATGTGGTACATTTACACAATGGAGTACTATTCCGCTATTAAAAAAAAAATGAATTCATTAAATTCTTGGGCAAATGGATGTATCTGGAGGATATAATCCTTAGTGACATAACCCAATCACAAAAGAAGTCATTGGATATGCGCTCACTGATAAATGGATATTAGCCCAGAAACTTAGAATACCCAAGACACAATTTGCAAAACACAAGAAAATCAAGAAGGAAGACCAGCATGTGGACACTTCATTCCTCCTGTGAATAGGAAACAAAATACCCATGGAAGGAGTTACAGAGACAAAGTTTAGAGCTAAGATGAAAGGATGGACCATCCAGAGACTACCCCACCAGGGGGGATCCATCCCATAATCAGTCATTAAATCAGACACTATTGCATAGGACAGCTAGTGCTTACTTATGGGAACCTGATATAGCTGTCTCATACAGAAGTGGATGCTCATAATCATCTATATGATGGAACACAGGACCCAGAATGGAGAAGCTAGAGATAGAACCCTAGGAGCTGAAGGGGTCTGCAACCCTAGAAGAGGAACAACAATATGAACTAACCAGAACCCACAGAACATGACCCTAGTCGGCCATCATTGGGTGGAGAGGCCCCTTGGTATTGTAATCTTTATATACCCCAATACAGGGGAACGCCAGGACCAAGAAGTGGGAGTGGGTGGGCAGGGGAACAGGGCAGGGGGGGGGGGACTTCCAGGATAACACTTGAAATGTAAATTAAGAATATATCTAATAAAAACTAATTGGAAAAAAAAATCTGTGATACACAGTTTTGGAAAATCTCAATAAGATGGTGAATATTCTCAATAGATTACATTGATTACAATAGATTAGAATAGATTACAATTTCTCAAATTTAAAAGAACATCATGTAAACAAACTAAACAGTACTATATCACCTAAGAAAATAGAAGCACTCATAAAAGTCTCTCAACAACAATAACAATAACCAAGTACTACTGTCAGATTGTTTCATTGGAGAATTCTACAAGATATTCAAAGATGAGATAATACATATACTACTCAAATTATTCCCTCAAATATAAACAACAATAACAGTGACATATTTATTTTATGAGGATATATTCCCCTTGTTACCTAAACCACAAGAAGACTAAACAGAAAATGTGAATCTCAGAACAACTTCCCTTGAACATCAATGCAAAAATACTCAGTGAAATACTCTGAATGAAAGACATCGAAAACATCACCCACCATGATCAAGTAGGCTTCATCCCAGGAATACACAATGGTTCCACACATGAAAATCCATTAATGTAATCTATCAAATAAACAAACAAAAAGAAAAATAGATATAATCATCTCATGAAAAGCTTTAAAATAATTTGACAAAATCCAACACACCTTATGACAAAAGTCTTGCCAATATCAAGGATGTGAGAGGCATACCTAAGCACAATACAGAAAAATTATAGCAAGCTGATAACAAACATCATATTAAATTGAGAGAAACTTAAAGAAAGTTCAGTAAAATCAGGGATGAGACAAGGCTGTCTAATTTCTCCATGTGTATTCAATATAACACTTGACGTTTTATCTTGAGAAATAAGACAAGTATAGGATCTCAAAGAAATACAAACGTGAAGGAAAGAATCAAGGAATAGCTATACACGTGATTTCAGAAATGCTTTCTGGGAACTCCTACAACTGAGAAACACCTTCAGCCAAATAAATGAATCTAAATTTAACTAAAAAGTTAGTTGTCCTCCTATGGATAAATAAAAAAAAAAATGGCTAAAATAAAAATTAGGGCAACAACGCCTTTCTCAATGGCAAAATTAATGTAAAACATCTTGGTGTAATTCAAACCAAGCAAAAGAAAGATCTGTATGACAAGAACTTCAAGTCCCTGAAGAAATAAAGTGAAGTAGATATCAGAAGACAAAAAGACCTTTCCTGCCCTTGGATCAGTAGGATTAACATAGCAAAAGTGATCATATTACCAAAATCAATCAATAGATTCAATGAAATTCATATCATCTATCAAAATTCCTATACAATACTTACAGACCTTGAGAAAAAATTTCCAACTTCCTATGGCAAAAACAAAACAAAACAAAAAAGAAAATAAAACCAGAAACAAACAAACAAGGATGTTTAAACAATTTCTGTATAATAAAAACACTTCTGAAAGTATCATCTTCGCTGATTTCATGCTGAACTTCAGAACCTTAATAATAAAAATCACAAATCACATGATATTGGCATAAAACAAAGACAAGTTGATATAAATGGAATAGAATCAAACACCCAGATGTAAGCCTACAAATGTATGGACCCTAAATTTTTGACAAAGAAGTCAGAACTTTACATTGGAAAAATGAAAGCATATTCAGCAAGTGTTGCTGATAAAACTGCATGTAGAAGAATGTACACACATCTATATTTACCACCCTGCACTAACCTCAAGCCCAAATGGATCAGGAACTCAGCATAAAACCAGATCCACTAAATCTGATAAAAGAGAAAGTGAGGAATAGCCATAAATACATTGGCACAAGATACAACTTCCTGAACAGAAACCAAATAGCTCAGACACTATGAAAAACAATTAATTAATAGGACCTCATGAAAATAAAAATTTTCTGCAAGGCAAAGGAAACGTTCAAAAGGACAAACTGGTCATCTCTACAAAAGAAAAAAAAATCTTCACCAATCCTTTATCTGATAGAAGGCTGGTATCCAAAATATATAACTAATACAAGAAACTAGACATCAATAAATCAAATAACCCAGTTTAAAATCAAGTACATATCTAATCAGAGAATTCTCAACAGAGGAATATTTAATTTCTGAGAAACACTAGAAGACATGTTCAACATCTTTAGTCAAGAGGGAAATACAAATCAAAAAAGGTTCTGAGATTCCATCTGTCAGAATATCCAAGATCAAAACTTCAAGATAAAAGCAGATGCTGGCATTGATGGAGAGTAAGGTGAAGACTCTTCCATTGTGAATGTGAATGCAAACGTGTAAAATTATTTTTGAAATTAATTTGGCAGTTTTTCAGAAAATTGGGAATAGCTCTACCTCAAGATCCAGCTATACCATATCACTAGGTCACTTGCTCAACTATATTCATAGAAGATTTACTCTTAATAGCCAGAAACTGAAAAAAAAACAAAAACAAAAAACAAAACAAAACAAAACAAAAAAAAAACTAGATGTCTCTTAACTGAATAATGAATAAAATAAATTTGGTATATTGACACAATAGAATATTACTCAGCTATTAAAACAATAATTTCCAGCCAGAGAGTCAGCATGGTTACTGACCTAGGCCCTCTGCATGTTTGAAACAGCTGTGCTGTTTGATGTGGGTTTGCTAACATCCTGAGCAGGAGATTTTCTTAACTGTAACTAGGCTGCCTTGTCTATCCCCATTAGGAGATATTCTTAGCCTTCCTGCAACCTGATACCCCCAGGCTGGTTGATATCCATGGCAGGCCTCCCCTTTTCTCAGAAGAGAGGAGGGATAGTTGAAGGGAGAGAGAAAGAAGATGATGAAGTGAAAGCTGGGATTGGGATATAAAGAAACTATTTAACAATAATAATGTTTAAAAAGTGACTCTAATTATCTGCCTGAAATATAAAACTGCGAAGCGCCTCCCTCGACCAGCAAGAAAGACATGCCACCACTGGGATCTTCTCAGTCAGCTTTATTCTGGAGCACCTTGATAGTAGATTCCCAGGACACTGGATAGCAGCAGAGCTGCTGCTTTTATACTCTCCCAGGGAAGGGGGGAGGGGTCTTAGTGGTTGCGGATTGGTGTACCAAGATACACCTCATTAGCATATTGCCCGTTCGGGAGGGGCTATTGCTTGAGGAGGGCCTGAAGAGAGCTGCCCATGTGCACTACGCTCTCCTCCCTGGCAGCCGGCTGGTCCCCTACCATCTTGTAATGCAGGGAATAGAGGCTGTCGGAGCCAGAGGCTTTCCGGAGCCCGGAGGCTTTCCGGAGCCCGGAGGCTTTTCCCTGGAGCCCTGGAGAGGCTTTTCCCCCCAGAGCCTGGGTGCAGGTGTTCCCTGGGAAGCCTGGTGTGGCAGTGTTCGCCACCAGGGAAACCCGGGGCTGCTTCCTACATAAAATTTTACTTTATGTTCAAGCATTTCTTCTTTATTCCCCCTTTTCATTGTTTTTTATGCTCTTTTGTTTGGTTGTACTTGGTTTCTTTAGGGGCTGCTATTTAGGATAGTGGATATGTTTCTTGGATTAGGATAATGTGCTGCTTTGTGTATTGATTCTCATGGCTTTTATACAGAGACCATTTTATTTCCCCATTGAACTTCTGCATATCCTGCACATTATACAGGAACATGAGGATTCTTATGAGAATGGGTACTCAAATACTTACATATGTATCTCTGGACAATTAAAAAAAATTCTGAGAGACTAAAAGAGAAAATTAAACAGATCAGAAACAAATTTCAATTAAGAATCTGAAAGTTTATAAAACTGAAACAAAACAAACCCCCTGAAAGTTTGGAAGCCAAAATGTTTTCAAAGCAAACAAAAAAATTGGATATTTTGGAAAAGACATTTTGAAAGCTAACCTCAAAAAGTATCAAGTAAACATTATAGCCACAATTAACAAAATGGATGACAAACCAAACTAAAGTGAGGTGCCAGCTGCAAAGACTTAACAACTCACCATTGTCATCTGTCAATTCAATACCAGATAGCTAGAATACAAAGACCTATGATACCGAGTCTTGTTTCTGATCCAAGGAGAATTTGGATAATTATTATGGTTTACACTTGGGTTCACCATGAAAGGGGAGATACATTATTCTTAAGCCAAATATCAGTAGACATGCCCCAAGATTGTTGTGGGATATAATAAAAAAGAACAGGCACATTTCCAAGCTCTGGAGGCCTGGCCAGTCATGCACTGGTGGCCAATGTCTGACCTGTTCTTATCTTGTGGTGACTCTGACTCAGAACTCCATGATCTCTACACCCAGCTTGATAGGATCCCACTGGCAGGATGCTACCATGCTCCAAATCCCCCATGGCCTTTGTGGTACATCTCAGGCAAACCCACCCTTTGACTTTGTACCTTTCTCTCTTGAACCCAGGGTAGCTTCCCAGTGAAGGAAAACACAACACAAACTTAGTTCAGAAACTGATGGTAACTCAATCATTGGGCACAGCAACTAAAATCCTAATCTTGTAAGCCTCATTAAATCTAAATATTCTGGTGGCAAATCTTGATGGATCTGCCATTGAAACCAGGAGACACTCATAGCAACATCTTGTCCTCATGCTATCCCTTTCCAAAAGACCTAACTCTCTCCTGCTTCCTCTCTTCTTTTGTCCAACCTGGAAGTCCCTCCTATTCACCCAGTGATTAGTTCCTTTATTTATTAGGGGATTGGTTCACAAGTAGTCACCTGAGTATAAAATTCAATGCTTGTTCACAACTCTTCCAAGGAGAAGGGAATTAGCATCAAAATGCAAACAGCTCCAGACCCATCCACAACACAAAATCAGTGATTTATGTGGTAAGTTTGATGAAGTTTTTATAGAAACACTAATTATGCTTTTTATCAAGACAGTTCTCATGTACTTTTGTGCAAATGTCAGGTTGACTAATCAGAACAACATAAGAAAAACTCTGTGATAAGCTATCTATACTCTTTGTTGACATTGATATATTTTTGGTTGGTGAAATTTAATTGGTTATTCATATTTTATAGAGAATCTTTTTAAAGTAGCCTCAAGGATGCCAGACCATGTACACAGGTGGCTAATAAATGGCTGTTAAGAAGGCAAAATTCTTACCAAAACCACTTGCCACTGGACTGGTGACAATCCAACCTACCCACATCATGCAATCTGGTGTGTATTGAACATGGATATTAGAAACAATTTTAAGTGAACATCAATGGATAAATGTTCCTACTTCTTGCATTATTAATACTGTTATTGCCATTTTGGTGTCTTGGTTCTTATAATAATACTTAACCATAAAGATAGCATCTCAAATAATAACATTCAGGTTTAGAATAAAATATGTCACCATTAGTGTGAATTTTCAATGTTCATAAATATAGATTCTCTATGTCCAAGAAAGCCAGCTCTAAAAAGTTCTCAATTAATATGGTCAGAATTTCCTAGACACATGGAAGCTTTAATATTTATTAATTGTTAGGATTATCTTCAACTAGGGTATGATGAATGCTAATATAAAACATTAATAAATTTTAAGTATATGTCTAACTTATTAAACACACTTGTTTTAATTTGAACAAGATTATAATTATAAGCTATTACAAATGGAGAAGACATCAAAGTTTAGCATATCCTTAATATGTTATATGTGTATATTTATAACTAAAAACACACAGAGAGGTGGAAATTTAATTAATTTTAGTTAAATTAGTAAGTGTCAGTTTCAAAGCTATAAACAGAGTATATAATTGTAATTTTTGTCACTTTTTGTTTTGAGGATTTTATCATTTTAGATTCTAGTGCCAAAAATATTATTACTGAATCTTTATATAGAGAATAGCATGAATTAGGCATTTGTATAAATTAGGGTATTAATTAGAACTTTTGGGTTTACTAACAATAATTTGCTGCTCATATTTACTTGGTATTTGCAGAAAGATACTCAAATTGATTAAACAAATACAATGTATAGCTATTCCTTATTAGATTAAGTAACAGTCCTAATGGGAGTCTCATTAATAATTTTCAAGAACTGAAATGGTAATTCTTACATTTTAGAGCCTACTTCTGTTTAGTAATATGACATCAAGGAAACCTATGATCAGTACTTCTTAAGTATATGATTCATGCATTTCACAGATTATATGCTTGCCAAGCCTCTGAAACGGTTATATTGGTTGAAGTTGCTACTTGAATGTAGCTGAAATGATTATTGATATAACCAGCTCATAGTACATATCTTGTAATTTTGGGAGTTTCAAGTGTCTCCCTTCCTCTTGCAGATGGGATTTAAAATAAAAGCAACACCTTTTATGGAAGTTGGTCTATAGTGCAGTGATGATTATAAAATTTTAACTGAAGTATGTCATGTTCACATCAAGACATACAGAGGGCCGATTGGGGATTGGCAGAAGGACTGAGTCTGTGAAGACAGATAAATTCACAGAAAATATGAAATGCCATTCTCATTCATGCATTATTTAAACAAATTATAGAATTCTGAAGAAAATGTTTACCTAAGAAATAACAGTTAAATGTTTTCCATCTTATTCTCTCCCTTCTTACTTCTCCTTGATAAAAGAGATGTTTGAAGAAGAGAAATTACCATTAAGGGTACTGAGATAAACAAAGAGAAAAAGGGTCAGGAATTTTGCTGCTCTTGGGAAAGATTAGAGTCTCCTAGCACCTATGTGAGATGTCATGAAAACACCAGTAGCTCCAACATTCTGGGAACTGACATCCTCTCTGGTCTCTGCAAGCACCCACAAACATTTATATTCACAAAAATACATACACATAAATAAAAATAAAAATAAAAATAAAAATAAATCTTAAAGAATTAGGATGAAATACAAAATTCTCTTTCCTCTCTGTGTATTTGAAGCCAAGAGAAACTTATAAGAGCAATTGCTTCTTTTATAACACTCTCTCTAGACAGGAAAAAATGAAATCTACTGGCACCAATTTTCAACTTTGTTGAACACTGTTTGAAATGACTTGAACTTCCCAGTTACTCTCACAAAGGAAACTATTAACCTCCCACATAAAAACAAAAGCATGAAACCCATACAAGTATCTGTGCCTCTGAAAATGGACACAATTTAAATCCCATATAAAACAAGAATGGAGAAGATTGTCTAGGAATTCTATAAAGTTTAAAGTAGTATCACCATTTGCTTCATTTTCACAGGGAATGAGCCGAGTTTGCCCTGGAGGAAACAAATGAAAAACAGAGTAAACCCTGTGCATCCTTTTCTTGTCATGTCTACAGAATCGACTAATGTGGAATTTAAATAAGTGTGATATAGTGTACACTATTTTTAACATGAATCTTTTTTTCTGCTAAGACAAGGTATTGAATTGATATAAAACCAAAATAGATCTGTTTAATAAATGTCCAATTGGACCTAAGTGATTTTTTCTGTTTTATTCTATAAAGGCAGTTTTTTTCTTCCAGAAATTGCACACACACACACAAACACACACACACACACACTCCTAGAATATTAATGTAACAGTTACGTATCATGGAGAAAGGATAAAAATACTAAATAGAGTTACTTTAATTAGTTGAGAAATGATTTTATAAGTATAGTAAATCTAAATTTTCTCAGTGTGATATTTATAATAAAATAAATAGGATAAACTAAAGAAAGAAAAGAGGAAATAAGGAATATTATGTACTCGGTTTACAGGAAATATAGTCTGGAACATATTTAAAATGTGAACATCATATACAAGTATTCTGACTGTTTTCAGTATTTGATCTTATGACCAAAATGTTAATGAACCAGATATCCAACTTGCTTTAAACAAATTCTTTGCAATAATTAAGCATAAGTACTTTATGCTTTCTCTTTAGACATCATGGACAGTAAATCATCTCTGCTATCTGATGACAGACAAATTAGTATAGATACCAGATCATGCATAAAAATTAACACAGTGGTGCAATAAGATATACCAGATCAATTGTGAAAATTATCTCTATCACTAACTATATATTTCTCACTAATAAATATCCATTTAGTTTTATCATACTAGTACTGATAAATATATATATACACACATACACACACATATGTGTGTGTCTGTGCATGATATATGTATTGATATATATGTATTGATGTATATGTATATGATGCATATGCATATGTTGTATATGATGTATAGGTATATTTGGCTTCCATTACATATTTGTGCCAGTTTTCTTCATAATATCATCCTCTATTTTGCACTGATTCTTTTTTGTAAATTTTACCTTACGGTCCAATGTGAAATTTTTTTCCAATGTGAAATTAAAGTGACATAATCATACCATTTGTACTATGTACACAAAGTTCAAGTTTGCATTGGATTAAATGGTTCTACTTCTGGGATTTCTCTTGTATTCATCGGAAAATGTAAGGAATGTAAGATACAAGATGTTCTTACTATTTTATTATCAACTTGTACATTGAGATATGTAAGCCAAATGAATTATTCCTCTGCAAGTTTCTACACATTATGGTTTTTAACCACAGCAAAAGGAAAAAAAAACATGAAATGATATGATCAACATTAAAATTAAAATTTACCTTTCAAATTCTGGTAGGGAGACAAGTTCATTGGCAACAAAATGTATTCTTTTTGTACCATAATTTCCCAAGAGGCAAATTATTTCTAGGCCTGGACTTTTAAATTTGTTAGCCCATAGCATCTAATATAAGCTGCAAATCTGGCTATATTATGAGGTGATGTTCTGTTATAAGGTGATGTTTTCATATACATTCACATATATATGAGACATCCCAGAGCCAAAAGTCAAATACATTTTATTTATTTGTAGATTGTGCTTTATTTCTTCAGATGTGTGTTTCATTTGACATACTGTACTCATATAGGTCAGGATCTTTGTTAATACATAACTGATACTTTAAGAAGCATATACAGTACTAATTTTCTATATGCTCTTTTTTGAAAATTCTTTAGTGTTAGTTGCCTATTGCTGTACTACCACTTATTGGTTTCAGATTCTTTCTTTGATGTAGACCCAGTCGCACATGAAGCACAGTGACTGATGAAAACTGCAGGAATGTGTCTAGGAGGAATAAGCTTGGAGAAAAAATTACTCAGAGACAAGAGAAGTATAATAAGAAGATCTCAGATAAAGGATCAAAGAAAACTGTTTGCAAGGAAGTACTAAATGAAGGATTCAGACAATGGATTAAAGCCAGTGTTTGACTTGCAGTTCTATTGCTAGAAGCTAGGGAAACCATATATAAGGATCTTTGGGAAAATTAATGTATTTATTCTAGAAGTGAATCCAGAGTTTTGTTTCATTTTCTTTATTCTTCTCTGCAACAATACATCCCTATCACAGCTCTGTACACCAAACCTCTTCCCAGTGCCCCCATTCTCTGGCAGAAATACTGCTTTCCTCAATTTCCATTCAGAAAGTCATAGACTTGTTGTCCAATGATGCCAAAAGAACATGACACAACAAGATGCAATAAAACAAGTCATAAGCCCGCAAATCAAGGCTGGATGAGACAAACCCATAGGGGACAAAACAGCCTCAAGAGGAGGCAAAGGAGCTAGAGACACCCCTCCTCTCATTATTAGGAGTTCCACTAAAAGAATATCCATTGCTGTGAAGATACACTATGATCAAGGCAACTTTTGCAAGGACAATATTTAATTGGTATTAGCTTACAGGTTCAGATGTTCAGAGTTTCAGTACATCATCATCAAGGAACATGTCAGCATTAAGGGATGCATGGCACTGGAGTAGGAGCTGAGAGTTCTACATTTTGTTTAGTAGATGTAGTGGTTTGAATATGCTTGGCCCACAGAGTGATTATTTGTAGCATGGCCTTGTTGGAGTAGATATGCTCTTGTTGGATGATGTATATTACTGTGGGCATGGGTTTTAAGATCTTTATCTTAGCTGCCTGGAAGCCAGTATTCTCCTAGACACCTTCAGATCAAGATCTAGAATGCTGCATATACCATGCCTGCTTCGATGCTAATGTACTCTTGCCTTGATGATGATGGATTGAACCTCTGAACTAGTGATGCAGCCCCAGTTAAATGTCTTCCTTTATATGAGTTACCTTGGTCATGGTATCTTTTCATTGCAATGAAAATGTAACTAAGACAGAGGGTAACCAGAAGACTGAATTTCTTTTCCACCATTGGGCAGAGCTTGACTTCAGGAGCCTCAAAACTCACCCTCACCATGACACGCTTCCTCTAACAAGGCTTCACTTACTCCTTTATGGCTATACTTCTAATAGTGCCACTTCCCATAGATAAAACATATTCAAACCACTACACACCCCAAACTAAACAACCTCAGGTTTGTTACAGAGACTTACCACACACCCATACATATTCCCCGATTGTCTCTTTAGTCTCTGTGAGACCCTGTGAGTCCTACTCAGTTGTTTTTATAAAATGTGTTGTGGAGTCCATGTTTCCTCTTTCCTATAATCCTTCCTCACACTTTTCTGCCAGTACCCAAGGTCCACTTAATATTTGGCTGTGGGTCTCTAAATCAGCTTCCACATGCTGCTAGAGGAAGTCTTTTTGAGGATGAGTACACAAGGAAATGCTCTATGAGTTTAACAGAATGTCTTTATGAATTATTTTATTGATTTTTTAATAGTTTTTCATGTTTGGTCCTATCTTACATCTCTGAGCTATCCAGCGTCCAGATCCTGGTCATGAAAGAGTGAGTATATATTGTTTATATACTGTCATCCTTCTATCCACATCCCTGCAATGCCCGTAGCTGTGCTAGCCCAGGTACTGTGCCCAGCCCCACCTCCCCTTCCCAATTTAAATCTTCTTGTTTGTTATTCACCTTTAACCCTTTATATCACTGTGTTCTCTATTATCTCCTTGAAAGATATGCTTCCCACATATAGACACACACATATAAACATACCAGTGTCTTGTGTGGAAATCAAGTAACTTCAAAATAGAGGGTAAAGCTTCTTCCACTATTACTACAACATAGTTTTGAGAGTTGAACATGTACCATATAACAGCTAATCCATTGGTCAATTTTTACTCAAATATAAATCCAGTCCATTGCCCTGTTACATTCATTTCTTTTCTTACAATAAACAAATACATGACAAGAAGCAACCCCCCAAAAGATTTATTGTTGTAAAGTTTGGGGTCAAGTCCATCAGAGTGGAAAGCCTGGTGGCAGGGTCATGAGGTAGCTTATTGTATTAGGCAGAGTAAGGAAAGGGAATAAAATGAGGGAACATAGAGTAAACATATACAATGCTAAGGTGTGTACATAGTGGATCACTATTTCTAGAGACTTTCCACTTCCTATAATGTCTGATATATTATAACCAATGAGCTTATAGGAAATATTCTATTTTGGATACAAGTGGATGAGGGGTTATTTCCCAGTCCCACTATACAGAGGTAAGAAAAAGTCAAAGAGATAGAGAGATAAAGATAGGTAGGTAGATAGATTATGTAGAACAAACCAGAATGTTATCTGAGAGAGATAGTTCTGTCCTTAAAGACTCATGAACTTTAAGATTTGATTCATTTTTCATTAAAATGTTATTTACTATTGTAATTTAATATTATGTTAAAACTGAGTATTAAGAAATTATTAACAAGTCTTTGTCTCTTCACTGTGGTTTGGAAACTGTGTGCCATTGCTCATGAAACACTATTAATTATATATAACTATGTGACTCTCAGGAGGTTTTTAAGGTAGAGGACAGGCAGAGTTATTTGCAGTGTAGGCAAATTGTCTAGGTTGTTTTCTGAAATGCCTGTAGTATTATTTATGGCAAGTAGAAATTCTCCAGTTATTTCTCTGACACTAATAAGAGCTCATCACAAAAGGTCACCCTAGGAAAATGCTAGTTGGACAAAATCCATTATCATTAAACAAGCAAGGTAAATAGCAATTAAAACAAATGTTTCCTTAGGAACGAGCTCATTCTAAGGATTTATGAGGTACTAAAATATATCAGGACACATTTGGTCCTAGTAAAAGTCTATAGTACCCTGTCCCTTCTTGTCTAAATGGGTACACACTTTTTCTAGGCACATGGAAGTTGTTATTACATATGCAGAGGTCAGTCATATGAAAAACATACCATGTTAGTAGTCATCTATTGTCATCTTGATTATTTTATTGCCTCCAATATATCACATAAGCAACAATTTGATGACAAGTTTTGATCATTTGTAATTCTTCCTGTATATTTTTCATTTATTACTATACTCACTCACATATCCAGTGGTTCAGAAAATTGCTCATTTAACATTGAGTGACCTACCCACAGTCACAAGTGGACCACAGACATAAAATTCACTAATAGTAATAAAGTTTTTCCATAAGTGTGTTCAGAAGTTTTGTTCTATAACTACTTAAGAGATTACATTTTAATATGTTATTTATATATTTACTTTGTTTTCAATATATCCTAATGCAGTATTCCCTCCCCTTCTGCTACACTTCCTTGTCTTCATACACACTACTCCCAGTATCCTACCACATGCCCTCTCAATCAGTTTCAATCCTCATATTTATTGAATGTTGAATTTCATTGGATGTTCATTGTACATATTCGTATATGTACTTTTAAATTTTAACTTCTTAATATCACAAAACTATAATCATTTTTCTACATACTATACGTGCTAATAAACAAAAAAGTGATATTGATTTTTTTCCTATCTTTCCACGTTGTTTATATTCATTCTCAGTGAGACTATAGGTTTTACTAGATCACTTCTCAAAAAACTAGAAGAGAAATAAATAAATAAATAAATAAATAAATAAACAAACAAACAAATAAATAAAACATAATTTAAAGGGCCAAACATGGTAGCTAAGTGGTAAGGTTGCTTGAACATGCATGAGTAAATAAATTCATGTAAAAAATATGAAATCAAATGTCCTCTTAAATTATTAAAATGTATTTAGTAAATACTGAACATTTTGCCTTCAACTAACATAATGAATGAAGCTTCAAAAAGATATTCTTTATTTTTCATTTTTTACTCTTATTTTATTTATTTACATTTCAAATGATTTCTTCCTCAGTTTCTCCTCCACTAGCCCATTATCCCCTTCCCCCTATCCCCTGTTTCTATAAGAGTGCTTCTCCAACTGCCCATCCACTCCTGCCTCAGCGACCTAATGTTCCCCTTTTCTGAGTCATGAGGCTTCCATAGGACCAACGGGCTCCTCTCCCAGTGTTGCCAGATAAGGCAATCCTCCGACCTATATCCAGAAGGAGCCATGGGTAAGCCCTGTGTTCTCTTTGGTTTGTGGTTTACTCCCTGGGAGCTTTGGGGGATCTGGTTGGTTGATATAGTTATTCTTCCATGAGGTTACAAACCCCTTTAGCTCCTACAGTCCTGGCCCTAACTTCCTTCCCATTGGGGTCCCTGTGTTCAGTACAATGTTTGGCTGTATACATTCTCATTTGTATTGGTCCAGCTCTGGCAGAGCCTCTCATGGAGAAAGCTATCCTGGGCTCCTATCAATAAGCACTTCTTGGCATCAGCAACAGAGTCTGGGTTTTGTGTGAGCGGTTGGAAATGTTCCCTAGGTGTGGCAGTCTCTGAATGGCTGTTTCTTCAATTTCTGCTCATTGGCTCTGCATTTCCTTTTGACAGGAAGAATTCTGGATTAATATTTTTGAGGTGAGTGGGTGGTCCCCTCCCTCAACTGGAGGCATTACCTCTCCACAGGATATGGTCTCTACATGTACTATCTTTCCTTCATTGGGTATTTCAGTTCAAAAGAGAGTTATTAACAAACATGAAGAGAAAAAGAATCTCTTATTTGTATAAAATTTTAGTATTAATCACAACAAAAATATGGAAACTCACAGCATCCACAAAACCAGGAAAAATATTTTTCTTCCAAACTTTTACATACCCTTATAATAGTGTTATAAGTCACAGTTTTATTTGAAGCTTTACCATCTTATAATATTTCTATCTTTATCATGATATTTTATGACCTTAAACCAAAAGTTAAATTTCATGAAGCAATTTTCTTGCTGATTAGTGTGGATGTTTTCATTTTTTCAATCTTTTCTTGTTGGTAAAAAATGAAGGTATGTATCCAACTATCCAATCTCATTTTTCCGATTATATTCAACTTCTTTATTGATTTTTAACTTTGGTTTTGAAATCTAATTATCACATGTAACATTTTAATAGCTACCCATAGTTTTTACTGATAATTTTGCATATTCCATACAGTTACTAAAAATTTGTGGTCATTATCAAAGGAAAAACATCAAGAATGAGAGAAAATACAATGGAATTTTATTTTTAAAATCTGAGGATTTTGAACTTTTAATACTTAGTGTTGATTTCTATTGTAATGTGTCTACTTCATTCTCATATCTCACTCTATGTCACAATAAAGAACACCAATGTAGAAAGAACATGGGGAGCTCTAAAAAAAATCTTATATAGGAGGCATTGGAAAGAGAAAGATGGAAGTTATGTAGAAAATAAATACCCCAAATAAAAGTTGTCAATATATTTTATCTCTCTGATTTTATCAGTTCAATTACAAATATTCTGCATTTTAAAAGCATTGACAACTCCTCTATCATCAAAACCATCTTTCTTTACTCTGCATTTTCAGTGAATTAGTGTCTTAAATATCCTATCAAGATACATTATTATTATTCACCTTTGAGGACCTGCTTGGCTAAATGAGGGGACTGCTTGAGGTAGCAAGTCTCCACTGTTAGGTATCTCTTCTATGGCCACCTGCATTGACTCCTGGGATCCTCCCCTATTCTAGATCACTGGGACTTCCTACAGATTCTCCTCACTTGCCACCCCTGGGAGCTGCAGATTTACATTCATTCTCTTGACCCCTCTGTGTCTCTCTCTAGTCTCTCCCCACACTTGGTCCTACTCTTTCTTAACAGCCTTCTCCTCTCCCACCCTTCTCTACCCAGTTTCCTCTCTCCCCCTGATTCCTATGAATAGTTTGTTCTGCTTTGTAAGTGTGATTCAAGTGCCTCAACAGGACTTTCTTTTTTAACTTCTCTGGGTTTGTGAGTTATATCATGGATATTCTGTACTTTCTGCCTAATATCCACTTATCATGAGTGTTCTCTACTTTCTCCCTAGTGTACACTTATAATGGATATTATGTGCTTTTTGCCTAATATCCTCTTATCAGTGAATATATACTATGCATTTCCTTTTGATTGTGGATTATCTCACTCAGGATGATATTTTCTATTTCCATACATTTCTCTGCAAAATTCATTTTGTCCTTGATTTTAATATCTGAATAATGTCCTTCTGTTTAAATGAATCACATTTTCTGTATCCATTCTTGGTTGAGGATTATCTGGGTTGTTTCCAGTTTCTAGTTGCTACAAATAAGATTGCTATGAAGATACTGGAACACATGTCCTGGTGGTATGGTGGAACATTTTTTGAATATATGCCTAGGAGCTGCATAGCTGGGTCTTCAGGTAGAATTATTTGCAATTTTCTGAGAAACTACCAAACTGATTTCCAGAGTCATTGTACAAGTTTACAATCCCTCCTGCAATTGAGGTGTATTCCTCTTTCCCCAAATCCTCACCAGCATGTGCTGTCACTAGATTTTTTTTTTAATCTGAGCCATTCTGATTATTGTAAGGTGGAATCTCAGGGTCATTTGAGTTGCATTTTTCTGGATGGCTAAGGATGTTGAGCATTTATCTAAGTGTGTGTTGTCCATTCAAGATTTCTCTGTTGAGAATTCACTATTTAGCTCTGTACTCCATTTTTAACATAGATTATTTTAGATGTTTGTGTTTACCTTCTTGAGTTCTTTATAAAGTTTGGATGTTAAGCCTCTATCATTTGTAGGGTTGGTGATGTTCCTTTTCAAATCTGTAGGATGCTGATTTGTCCTATTGCCAGTGTCTTTTGTCTTACAGAAGCTTTACAGTTTCATGAAGTCTCATTTATTAATTGTTGATATTAGAGTCTGAGACATTTGACTCCTGTTCAGGAAATTTTCTCCTGTACAAATATGATATGTTTTATGTTGAGGTCATTGACCCACTTGGACTTGAGTTTTAGGCAGCATGGTAAATATGAGTCTATTTGCGTTCTTTTGTTTTGTTTTGGTTTGATTTGTTTTTTGTTTTTTTTTTTTTTCAAGACAGGATTTCTCTATGTAGCCCTGGCTGTCCTGGAAATTACTCTGTAGACCAGGCTGGCCCCGAACTCAGAAATCTGCCTGCCTCTGTCTCCCGAGTGCTGGGATTAAAGGTGTGCGCCACCATGCCTGGCCTATTTGTGTTCTTTTACATGCAAACATACAGTTAGAAAACCATCATTTTTTGAAGATGCTTTATTCCATTGTATGGTTAGATTTCTTTGTTAAAAATCCAGTGTCCATAAGTGTGGATTTATTACTGTTTTTCAACTCTACTCCATTGATAAACCTATTAGTTTCTATTTCAATCCAAAATTTGCTGTCTAAAAGATATATAGTGACAAAGATTGAGCAAAGAATAGAAAAAATGGAAGAGTTGGTAGAAGGATTGATGGTAACACTACAGGAAAACCAACAATTAAACTAATCAGGATCCCTTGATGTTATCAAAGACTAAACTGCTAACCATAAAACATACATGGGTTGGAATAAGGGCCTAGCACATATGTATCAAATATCTAGCTTAGTCTCCATGGCTACCTTGTATGGCTTCAGTAGGAGAGGATGTGCTTAATCTGGCAGGAATCTGATGCTCCAGGAGTAGGAATACTCAGGGTATCAGAGAAAAAGGGGGTTGAGGGGAGGCAACCTGGGGAGGCGGGGTCAAACCTGGAGGGGGGCAGTGTTTGGGATATCTATAAATAAATAAATAAATAAATAAATAAATAAATAAATAAATAAATAACATAGTTGCATTATCTAAAGGTTTTTGGTTTTGTTTTAATTTCTTATCTGCAACTGTATCTTTTATTACCCTAATGTAATTGTCATATCAGAGGATTACTTCTGAATAAGCTCACCCTTTCTGGCTT
The DNA here is from genome assembly GCA_902729485.2 of Mus minutoides. NCBI lineage: Eukaryota > Metazoa > Chordata > Mammalia > Rodentia > Muridae > Mus > Mus minutoides. The sequence continues at coordinate 130,528 of CACVCL010017098.1, forward strand.
TCTCTGTCTAATTCAACTCAGCTGATCTGGTTCAAATACCTCTCCAAGCTGACTGATTCGATCTGGTTTCTATCAGCTTCTCACTGAATTGCTTCATTTGGCATCAAACTAACTCTTACAATTTGTTATAATTTTCTGGCTCCTTATTCTCTGTCTTCAATGCCTCTGCTGTCCTGCAATGACCTTCATGAACTCAAGAAAAGACTCCATTGCATTGCACTGCATCGATTCCCAACAAATTGCACCACCTCAACGCCACTCAACTACCCTCCCTTTACTCTGTTTTATTTTGACAGTTGTGTGTATCCTATTTCTGACTAATTCTATGCCTTTCTTTGATTGTTACTTCTTCTGACCTCCACTTGGATGTCACTTTCAAATATTGCTGCTTCCTGTTACAAACAAAATGTACATTCATTGTTTGGTATTAAAGTTGTGAACCAAGGGAATGTCTGTATTTTAGTTTGACCATATAGAACTAGAAGTTTGTGGATGTGACCCTTGCCATAGTAGTCAGATTGGTGTATTATAATTCCTCTATATTTACCAATATTTGGGTCCTCATTTTCAATGGCAAGTTCTTTCTGCTGCCAGAACATTTTCATTATGGATGAAAATATCAATTGCTTTCTGGTAACAATACATTTAGTGGTCATTGTAATTAGACTCTCTGCAGCACTCCAGATTCATCACTGATGGTATTCTTCAGGAAATTCTAAGCACCCATAGTATTTTCTTTTTACCTATCGTATGTCTATAAATATTTTCCTGCTTTATTCTTAAGGATTTCAAACTTTCATCCACATTCATAACATATATTGGAATCTGTCAAAAACTGTGGTCATAGCAGTTTATTTACTTAAAATCCTGTTTATTAGCTCTGGTCCAGTAAACTGCTACTTTAGCATCATGATGTTTAACTTATAGAATTCAGTATTCTTTCAAATCACATATTTATATCTTGGTCTATATCTTGTCTGTTGGAAAATTTTTAACATATACCTGAGTTGTTCTCATTAACAATATTTTTACCCCTCTACAAAACTCAGAGTACCATATTACAAATCATTCACTTCTTTGGAAAAAAAAATTCTGTATAACAAGGGTATACAACTAAGATATTGTTTTCTCAATTGAAAGTAAAAGTCATTTTAAAAGATTTATAGAGCAAGGGGTAGAGAAAAAATGAATATACTACTAATCAATGAGGAAAGGTGAACATTCTAGTCTTTAGGACATATTATGAATATCAGAACATATGCAATTAACATAATGATTTAACAAATTTCTAATCACCAATATTTTGTCAGATACTGGGGATTTTAATTAGTTATAAATACTTTCTACTGTGCATGAGAACCTGAGTTGAATCTCCAGTATGAAAAACTAGATTAAGCATTTGAAATATGACAAAGTTAATACAAATTACTAATGTACATATGAAAAGATATTGGGGCTTTGATATTTCAAAAAACTTAAGAAATTTTTTGTTTTCATGAATTTTCACTACAATAATGATAGTTCTTTCTTACCTAATCCCTGCAATATTAATCCATAATTTTATGCTAGAAATATTTTGATGAATTATGCTTAATATTAATCATATATTGTTCAGATTGTATTTTTAAAACAGTAGGAGCTGAAACATGAAATTAAATATGAAAAATTTACTAAATTTAGCATAATGAAAACTTTATTAGTGCTATATTTTCTATATTTTATTATGTAAATATTCTTCATTTTATTGATCTTAGAAACATTAGTGTAGATTGATGCCATTCACATCTGATTCACTTTGAAAGTGTGCATTTTTAATTATTTATCTGCTCCCTTTAATTAACCATTCTATTATTATAATAGAAACTATTCAGGCATTGTAATGAATAAGTGTCACTGTGTTTCTTTTGAATTTTTACATGGGAAACAATGCCAAACAAAACAAAAATCTACCTTTTGGCAACAACATTGTCAAAAATAATGACTTTATGAGTGAATTCTTAAATACCAACATCTGAGCATTTGTCATCAGATAGCCACAGGCATCATTTCATGGTTATCTGAAATCACAAGTCAGATGAGAGGAAAGTTCCAGTGTCTGTGAAATAAATTCTCAGCAGTGTGACTCAGCTGTCAACAGCCGAAGGGGTCACTCGTTGGTTGGCTGAGCTGGAATGTAGAAATTGAGAAATGAGCAGCTGAGTTGAAAATGAAAGCCTGGTGCTTTCTGAGAGACAGAGAGGCAACTGTGACATTGTGGTAGGCTCAGGAAATGGGAAGAGAAGTTTGGATTGGTGCCTGGTGCAACTGTGCTTCATTCAGTTCTTGACATGGAGTCATTATTAAAAAACAAAAACTTGATACTGCAAAATAAATCAAAGCTCATGAGACATTTTGGGAAGCATCACTAGATGAAACATTGGCCAGGGGACAAAATGCAGGTCATAATGCAGGCAAAAATGTTAAAAGATTAATGCGTATAAAGACACAAATGGTTTCTATTTATTAGTCAGACTGAGGATTCAAACAGCAGAATATGCCAACACGGAAGAATTACTCCAGGTTTCTTATACCTTGTTGTTTATTTTGTTTGTTTCTACCTAAGACTTGCAATATCTATTACAATCTTTGATATGTCATTTCTAACTTAACTGTATTTTCACAAGCTATTAATTTAATATTTTTTATAATTTGTCTAAAATATTATTAACAATTTACAACAGAGAATTAATTTATTACATTAAATTAAATTATCTGACATAAGTTATCTGTTAAGGTATCCTGAATCTGTTTTGAATTTCTTTACACCTGGAACACCTAATGAATCATACTTAACGTTGGTAAAGAATTGAAGTGTGTAGGAGTTGGTTATAAAATTTGTTAAACAGCAGTGTTGAGTCCTTTTGAATAATAATACTTTTTATAACATTAGCAATCATGATGTATTTATCTCATTTGCTGAGTCTCAATGGTTTTGAGCATGAACTAAATATAAAACTATATAGCAAAATATAAAATATTTAAATATAATTATAAATAAACACAGTTTTATACTTCACTTTGAATTTTAAAATCACAAAATACAAAAATTAAATAATGCATTAATGTTGTTAGCCAATACAATTGATGATCATGTTCACACATCTAATTAATGTTTCTTTTAATACCTTATTTTAAATATTTTGATCTTTTCTTAAAACATAGAAGTACTTTTCCTATTTTAAAATATTAATCATTAATCAGAAGGACACATAAATATCCTGGGTATAGGACAGCAGCAGCCTAGGCAATTAGAAGAATGGATTATTTTATAATTTAAAATGTTAGATTTGCAGTGGCATCCTAGACAATAATCCAAACTATGGTCTTGCTATTGGATGTCAATTGCACACCTGCCTAGATAGTAGAAACTTCTGGTTTGTAATTTTCATCAGGGAGTGGGGGAAGTCAGTATATTTGGGAGACATTTCTGTATGATCTATTTACCACAAAAAGTCACAGAGAGTGTGTATAGAATAGGCATTTTGAGGAGCCAGAATAGTAACTAAGGACAGAAAATCTGAGCAAAGATATAAGGGTTGAGGTTACAAAGGAACTTTCTGCGCCTGTTTTAATTTCCCTTCAGATGTGATCTGGCTTGGATTCAAAGGCAGCACAAATCCCTGAATTCACCCAGTTATGCATGAAAAGAGCATCAGGCTGAGTTTCATTTTGTTCCAGAATGTCAAAAACTTGAGACTCCTCAGTTGAGCTAGCTCACATGTCTACAGTCTGATGGTTCATGGTATTATTTCCCTGAATTCTTTGTTTTTATAGTTCATGTTATCTTACAGATTTATAATCAGTTTTAATAATTGGTAAATTGTCCTTTTTATTTAAAATATTGAGTGTTTGGACATATACATATAACTGACAATATAAGAAGTAGGTTGCTTTTATACATTTGGGAGTATAAATATAATACACACACACACACACACACACACACACACACACACACACACACACAGTTGGAAAGATGGATCAGATTAAGAAAACAGGCTACTTTTCAAGAGGACCTGAGTTCATTTCTCAACACTCACTTGGTAGCTCACAACTGTCTATAACTGCAGTTCCTGGGGTCCAATAGCCTCACATAGACATATATGCAGGCAAATACCAATGTGCATAAGGTAGAAATTAATAATATACTTTCAATAATATATTCATTTATCACTTTATATCCAGACAGCAGTCTCCCTCCCTCTTCTCCCAGTACCTCCATGACAAATATCCAGCCCTGCATTACCCACTGGCCTACTCCTCAGAGAAAGGGGAGTACAACTTGGATATCACCCTGCTCTGGAATCTCTCATTCCTGTAAGACTATGCAATCCTCTCCCAGTGAGTCCCAACCAGGTAGTCCTGTTTTGGGAATGGGAATTCAATGGCAGGCAACAGTGTCTGAGACAGCCACTTTTTCAATTTTTAGAAGACCCACATGAAGACCACTTTGAACATCTGCTACAAATGTGTAGGGGTCCAGCCACTATATGGTCTTTGGTCCATGGTTCAGTCTCTGTGAGCTCCCATGAGCCCACATCAGTTGATTCTGTAGGTCCGAGTCTCCTTTTGGTGTGATTGAACCCTCTGGATAAAAGTGACCCAGCTAGATCACATCTATCTTGTACTCTTCAACAAGAATCCCCAAGCTCTGCTTGGTCTTTGGCTGTGGGTCTCTGCATCTGTTTCCATCTGCTGGTGGATGAAGTAACTCAGGAGACTGTTATACTAGGTTTCTGTGTACAAACATACAGAGTATCATTAATAGTGTCAGGGGTTAGTTCTTTCACATGGGATGGGGCTCAAGTTGGGCCAGTCATCTGTTGGCTGTTCCCTCAATCTCTATTTTATCTCTGTACCTCTTATAGGCAGGGCAAATTTTGTGTTTAAGGTTAATGTCCCTGTCCATCCACGGGCAGTGACCACTTCAGACTTCATACCTTCTGTTGCTAGATGTGTAAACTAGAGTCATCATCAGACTCCCCAGAGCCTTCCTCATTCCAGGTCTTCAACTAGTCATCAGAGATGTGGCTCCCCCAATTTCTGTCCTCACTCCCAGCCCTCTTGCCTGCCATCTCCCCACATCTGGTCATCATCCTTTTTCCTCTCCTCCCCACATCTCCCACACATTTCCCTCTTTCCATTAACCTCTAATGAGCATTTTTTCCCTTTTGCATGAGATCTAGAGATCCTTTCTTGGGCCCTCCTTATTACACCGTTTCTTTGGCTCTGTGGAACCTGTACTTTATGGCTAATATCTACTTATAAGTGAGTTCATATCTTTGTTTTTCTGGGTCTGTGTTGCCTCAATCAGGATGATATTTTCTAGGTCTATCTGTTTCCTGGCAATTTTGTAGTATCCTTGTTTTTAATAGCGGAATAGTATTCCATTGTGTAGATGTTCCACATTTTCTTTATCCATTCTTCGGTTGAGGGACATATAGGTTGTTTCCAGTTTCTGGCTATTACGAATAAAGCTACTATAAACACAATTGAGCAGGAGACCCTGTGGTATAGTGGGGTAGGAGAGATGGCTCAACCATTAAAGACTAGGTTTACAAGGACAATTATAACAATTAATAAACTATTAAAAAAAGAAAGAGTGAGTAGATGATAGTTTGGAGGGAGAAATGATAGGTGGGAAAATGTAATTGTATTATAACTGCAGAAAATATAACTATACTTTTATATTTAAACGTAAACATAAAATCCATTTCCATAGCCAAAGATTATATTTACTGCTATGTGCTCTAAAAATTGCATCAAATATCTGTGGTATTAACATGTAAATTGAAAGCAGAAAAAGTAATTATAATTAATTGCTTTAATTATGAATGCCACTATAATTGCTTTCTTATAGTTTGCTTTCATATAGTTTTATAATTTATATTTCATAGAGTTTTATATATTTACATATACAGCTTTCATATATGATGAAAATTGTTATATTAAAGTAGTGTTTATAATATTGCTGAAAATCTGTCTCTATACCCCTGGTTTTTTGGCTTTTATTTCAGTGCATTCAAAATGTTCTAGAACTCTGTCAGTAATTATTAGGGGAAAGCTCAACATCATGATGAACTCAAAATAAACAAACAAAAAACAAATAGGATAGCTTCTTGATAATTGTCTGGCTGAATAAAAATGTTATTAGAATTGACATAAAACTATGAGCTGTGACACTACTTGAAAATGAATAAATGAGTTCAAATTAGTGTAGTTATATACTATGGTACTTAAAATTACATGAATATAGCTATAATAAGATACACATAATTATAAAATATATAATTTGATCTTCTTGTATATCAATAACATGCAATCATGTCAACCATGAAATGATAATTTTTTTCCTGTTTCAATAGTTCTACATTTTCTACTAATATATAATTTACATTATTTGGATAATTACTAGTAATTATAATACTAGAAATTTGTTCTTTATAATTTAAAATATAGATATTTTTACTAATTAAAATATTAAATTACAAAGCCTTTACATTATAATCTTACTATAATACATTATTATAACTTAATATTGAACATAGCCAGATCAATTGAACTTATAAGAAGTATCATCAGTAAGTAGTGAGTGTATTTGGAATGACGGAGATACTTTCTTTAAAAAACTCAAATATTTAGCTCTTCACAAATTGGATTTTCATGGGAAATACATTAATTTCTGTTCTAGTATTGTTTGCAAATGTTTTAATAACATATTTTATACTAGTGAGGTCAAAGTGCAATGAAATATCTGCAATGAAATATTAGTAACCCTTTTAAATCCATAGTAATATTTCAGGCATACTACATTTGAACATTAGTTCACATGCATATTATATTAAATTAACTTTGGTCTAAACAAACATTTTCCTTTACATTAAGGCAGATATTTTGTTACAAAGGCAATTCTTAGAATTCAGAACAATGTTGTGGGCAGTTTTGTATTTTAATGAATTAATTCAAACATACATTTTTATTTATAATAGTGCAAGTACTTTTATTACAACAATCTTTCTTAGGTTTTAAAACTGGTACTTGGTTAAAGAATAAGTCTCCCTAAACCCTATAGTGAAAGCAATTCTAAGACATGCTTCAAAAAAAAACCATATTTAATGAAGACAAGATAATACAGAACTACGTTTGTAGTGTACTTGACATTCTGTAGAATCTGTTGTTCAAAAAGCAGTTAGCACTTAAAACAGTACTTATTGGAAATATTAATTATTTATTTAACATGAAATTGTGAGTGATATTTTTCATTCTGCTCAGTAGAAACAAAATCTAGTTGCCTAGAGAAATTATAATGTTTTACTTATTTTTTCTACATCTTTAAGGGTAGCAATGTACCACACAAGGATATTTCAGTCCTCAGTATCTCACTTCATGGTCCATTCAGACTACAGGGACACTGTGGATCTTGCAGTCCCTGAACACAAGCATTCTTCACATGTCTTGTGATGTTGACAAAAACAACCAAAGGAGCTACAGACTGTATAAAAGTACACTACATAGCACTGTACACAATGGATGGAATGGAGATATTTAGCTGCTGTTGATATAGGCTAAAAATTAGCTATATATTTTACCAATTTGGTTACTTCATTTATTTTAAAACTCTATAAAACAATATATTGTATTTTTCTATAGACTTCAAATAATATCTATGTCTTGAAATTTTGAAGATAACAACAAATGGCATTGTACCATAGGCATAAGTTTGTTTATACCAACATTAATAAAATTTAATACTGCATGTGAACTAATGGTCAAATGTATGAATATATATATATATTTATATATATATAAAAGAGTGTTTGAGGTAACTGTGATTTTATAACAGGAAATGGCTGAAGAAACCTTTTTAGGGAGCTTACAATGGATACCTAGTCTGTAGTTTTATTGGAAAGTTTATTTTAATGTCCAGCAATTACTTAAAAGAGTTCATTTTATACAGTGAAGAATTTATGGAACAGATTCATTTGTTTTGAGAAATTCTGGCTTGCCATGGCAAATGGATTGAAATGAAAGATTGATGCTTGCTCTAAATGATTGAAGATTTCATACAAGGTATAAATTTATTTTCTTTTCCAAAGACAGCAATCTCAGCTAAAGACACAGAATATGTAACTTTAGGTTCTCATAAAGTTATACTACGCAGAAATGTGTGATTTAACAAAATTTTGAAATATATCAGTTATAGAGCAGCAGTTTAAGTTACCCTATGAAGGAAATATCTAACAATATAGTCACTTTGATTAATATGATTGTAATTCAAATTTCTAAAATAAACGATGTTAAAGTAATAAATCAATCTATGTATATTTTGTTTACCTGAATTATATGTGTGCATAATCTAACATTTCTTGAATCATTTAGGCTTTACACAGATATTTTCTCAGATACTGTGATTCTTTTCGTTTGTATTTACTATTTTGAAATGTACACAGTTTTAAATAATTAAAACACTGGCAGCCAATTTATGCATACTAAGCTATTCTGAGTGCTAGTCAAAAGTAGGCATTGAAAGGTGTAGAATTATATGACCATTACCAGCGAGTGTACATCACAGAAAGAAACCAGGGTCCTATCAAAATATAGCCTGATTATGAAAAAACTAAGCAAGAGCAGGCTGACAGTTGTCTGTTTGACTGCAATTTCTGAGGGAAAAGTTCCTTAGCTTAGAGCTGAATACTATGCCCTGTGGTCTGATACGAGATCTATAGAGCATTAGACAATGGGTGATGAATCATTGACAATGATAGAAAAGAAAATATGGGAAGAAAAAGTTACAGTATAGTAAATACATCATTAGTACATGTATGTGCTCTGAGTCCAGAATGGAAGAAACAGCAGAGGAGAAGATGATTGCTTATTCTGAAAATACCCTCAGAAGCAATGAGGGTCACAGACAGCACACCCCTTAGTTTAAAAGATAAAATTATCTTGGGAATAATGTTGAAGATAGTTTAAAATCCTTCTCCTCAGTTTGATAATTTAGGTTTTTTTTAAAATAATAGCTAGTTCCCTTAAGTAGGCACTAGCTGTCCTATGCAATAGTGTCTGAGTTTAATGACTGATTATGGGATGGATCCCCCCTGGTGGGGTAGTCTCTGTATGGTCCATCCTTTCATCTTAGCTCTAAACTTTGTCTCTGCAACTCCTTTCATGGGCATTTTGTTTCCTATTCACAGGAGGAATGAAGTATCCATGCGCTGGTCTTCCTTCTTGATTTTCTTGTGTTTTGCAAATTGTATCTTGGGTATTCTAAGTTTCTGGGCTAATATCCATTTATCAGTGAGCGCATATCCAATGACTTCTTTTGTGATTGGGTTACCTCACTAAGGATTATATCCTCCAGATACATCCATTTGCCCAAAAATTTCATGAATTCATTTTTTTTTAAATAGCGGAATAGTACTCCATTGTGTAAATGTACCACATTATCTGTATCCATTCCTCTGTTGAGGGACATCTGGATTCTTTCCAGCTTCTGGCTATTATAAATAAGGCTGCTATGAACATAGTGGAACATGTGTCCTTTTTACCAGTTGGAACATCTTCTGGGTATATGCTCAGGAGAGGTATTGCAGGATCTTTCAGTAGTACTATGTCCAAAGCTGTCTCGTACAGAAGTGGATGCTCATAATCATCTATATGATAGAACACAGGGCCCACAATGGAGAAGCTAGAGATAGAACCCTAGGAGCTGAAGGGGTCTGCATCCCTAGAAGAGGAACAACAATATGAACTAACCAGAACGCCCAGAACATGTTTCTCTAGCTCTACATGTAGCAGAAGATGGCCTTGTTGACCATCATTGGGTGGAGAGGGCCCTTGGTATTGTAATCTTCATATACCCCAATACAGGGGAATGCCATGACCAAGAAGTGGGAGTGGGTGGGCAGGGGAACAGGGCGGGAGGAGGGAGGGAACTTTCGGGATAACATTTGAAATGTAAATTAAGAAAATATCTAATAAAAACTAATTGATTCAAAAAATAATAGCTAGTATAATTACTACAATGTTCTCTAAACAAGTAATATATAACTCTTAATGTATTTAATTTTCATAATAAAATATAGAGATACCAAACAAAATAAATTTCTAATAGTTTTAAAATAATAGAAAGCACACCAATATTTTACTTTTTGTTAATATGGTAGTTAAAATGTAGTATTTGGTAAATCAATTTTGCTTAAGTCTTATTTACCTGATGTGTAATCTGAGAAGGCTCAGATTCTTCTCAACCATTATCAACCTGCAATAGTCTCAGATATGTTACAGTGTATGATCTTCCTTGTTTTCATTCAATAATGTATTATATATGAAAATATTTAAGTATATTTAATTTTTATACAATTTAAATATGGATTTGAAAAAAAATGTTCTCATCTTCCTTCCAGAATTTAGCAATATGCCTTAATTTGATATATTACCTATGCTAAATAGATATATGAATGACTATATCAAGGCTTTAGGATATATAACTGCACATACACATACATACATACATGCATACATACATACATACATACATACATACATACATACATACATACACACATACACACATACACATATACATGCATACATACAAACATACATACATATAACACACACACACACACACACACACACACACACACGCACACAATCCCATGGGATGCCTCTAAGTTAGTGGAATCTACTGAGCAGAAAAGGATAGATTATATTGCCAACAAAAGTAGAATTGAAATGAGCAGTTTGGAAAGATGAATCTTATTAACTATTTTAGAGCAAAGAGCATTTGTGCAATAAACACAAATTGCCACCTAGAAGAATGCCATTTTATTCCAGATTTGTGGAAGTATAAGCAATATATATTGTTTATATATTTATATAACAAATATAAATATACTTCTATTTATAACTGCAATTTATAAAGTTATAGATTGTATGTGCATACATTAACAAGCAATGTCCACAATAAAGATAATTGAGCTAGCCTTGTTGTCCTCCCTTTTGTCAATATTTCCCTACCATATTTCAGTTAATACTAAGCACATGTGTCACTCTCAACATGGTTCTCAGAGGCTAGTTTTAGATACTAAAGCCCTTCTTTGCTTCTGTTTTCAGTCAGGATCTGCACTGAGTTTCTAAGTTAATAAAACTTAAATGCCTTCTTCTCCATAATTACTTTTCCTTCCTCCTTTCTCTCTCTCTCTCTCTCTCTCTCTCTCTCTCTCTCTCTCTCTCTCTCTCTCTCTGTGTGTGTGTGTGTGTGTCGCTCTCTCTCTGTCTCTGTCTCTGTCTCTCTCTCTCTCTGTCTCTCTCTGTCTCTCTCTCTGTCTCTCTCTCTCTGAGACACTAATATGCCAGTGTAAAAGTAAGTTTTATTTTCTCTGAAGAGATGATGAGATGAGAGCCATGCCCAAATTTAGAGATACAAGGCTTAGGCTGATCCGAGAACATTCCTACCTCTGTCCTAACCATCTGTAGGTGTAAGCCTAGAAGCTTCTCAATTCTGTACAATCTAATCTAGGCTTAGCATCTTTCAGCCTCTGAGACATACTGGTAAATAAGCTCTTGCTAACGTTTTTTTTTTTTTTTTTTTTTTTTTTTTTTTTTTTTTTTTTTTTTTCCTGATTTCTGGCTGACTGTTCAACTCAACTCTTCTACCTCAGACTCCTCTCCATACTGACCGATTCATTCTGGCTTCTCTCAGTTTCTTACTGATTTACTGTGCTTGGTCACAAAATAACTCTGGAAATGTGTTCTAATCTACCTCCTTTCTATTCTCTGGCTTCAACTGCATCTGCTGACCTGCACATTGGTTTGAGTTACATCTAGGTTGTTTTAGTTTTTGGCTATTACAAATAAAGCTGCTATGAACAAAACGGAGCTAGTGACCTTGTTGTATGGTAGAGCATCATCTGGGTATTTGTCCATTTGGGTATATGCTATAGCTGTGTCTTAAGGTAGAACTATTCTCAGTTTTTTGAGAAACTGAAATTTATTTTGAAAATGGTTTTGAAAGTTTGCACAGTCATCAGTAATGGAGGAGTGCCCCCTTGCTCTATATCCTAGCCAGCATGATCTGTCAATTGACTTTTTGATATTAGCTATTCTGACAAGTATAAGATAGATATCTCAGAGCCTTCTTGACTTGCATTTTCCTAATGACTATACTATTGGACATTTCTTTAAGTAGTTCTTAGCAGTTAGGGATTCCTCCGTTGAGAACTCTCTGTTTACATTTGTACAACTTTTTGAAAATGGATTATTTGGTTTGTTGTTTTCTAGTTTCTTGAGTTCTTCATATATTTTGGAAATCAACCCTCTGTCAAACACTAGTGAGGATCTTCTCCATTCTGTAGCTTTTGTTGTTTTGCTACTGATGCTGCCCTTTGTCTTCAAACGTTTTTCAGTTTCATGAAGGCCGAATCATTAATTCTTGATCTTAGTGCCTGAGCCCTTGGTGTTCTATTCAGGAAATTGTCCCCAGTGCCTATCTATTCAAGGTTATTACCTGCTTTCTGTTATATTATTTTTAGTGTATACAATTTAATGTTGAGGTCTTTTATTCACTTGGACTTGAGTTTTGTGCTGGGTAATAAATATAGTTGTTTGTTTGTTTGTTGTTTGTTTTTTTGTATTCTATATACAGCCATCCAGTTAGAGCAGCAGAATTTGTTGAGGGCGCTTTCTTGTCTCTACTGTGTAGTTTGGAATCTTTGTCATAAATCAAGTGTCTGTCAGTGTGTAGGTTTATTCCTGAATCTTTCATTTAATTCCATTCATCAACCTGTGTGTTTTTGTATGAATACCATGAGGTTTTTATTATTATTATTACGATTGCTCTGTCGTACATCTTAAAATCAGGGATTATGATTACTCCAGGAGTGTCTTTTATTATAAATGATTGCTTAAGCTATCCAGGGTGTTCTATTTTCCTTATGTATCTGATTATTGCTCATTCAAGGTATACAAAAATGTGTTGGAATTTTGTTTAGAAATGCATTGAATTTATAGATTGCTTTAGGTAAGAGGGCCATTTTCCATGTTTCTCCTATAGAACTATAACCTTGAAAGATATGTCCATTTTCTATTGCCTTCTTCAGTTTCTTTTTTCAAAGAGTTGAAGTTCTTGTCATAGTGGTCCTTCAGTTGCTTGGTTAGAGCTACATCAAGATACTTTATATTATTTGTTGGTATTATGAAGGCTGTTGTTGCCCTATTTTTTTTTCAGAGAAGACTTAATAGCAATAGTCCTCATATTATTCTACAAAATTGAAACAGAAGGAACACTGCCAAGCTCATTATTTGAAGCCACAGTTACCTGATACATAAACCACACAAAGACATAAGAAAGAAAAAGAATTTTAGATTGATTTTCCTTATGAACATTTATGCAAAACTGCTCAGTGAAATTCTTGCAAACTGAATTGAAGAATACATCAAAAACATTATTCACTATGATCAAGTAAGCTTCACGCAAGGGATGTCAGAATGGCTCAATATATGAAAATCCACCAACATAATTCAACATATAAAAAAAGTGAAAGAAAAAACACACAATCAATCATCTCATTATATGCTGAAAAAGCCTTTGACAAAATCCAAATCAGCAAATCTTGGATATATCAGGGATAATAGTCCCATACCTAAACACAGTGAAGGTGGTATAGAACAAGCAGATAGCTAGCATCAAACTAAATGGAGAAAATCATGGAGCAGACAAGGCTGTCCTCTCTTAATATAGTTCTTGAAGTTTTAGCTAGAGCAATAAGATAACTAAGGTGATTAAGGGACATAAATTGAGAGGGGAGAATCCAAAGTATTGCTATTTGCAGCTGATAAAAATTTTACCACAAAGCTGATACATCTAATACATACCTTAAGCAAAGAAGCTAGATACACTATTAATTCTATACAAAACTGTATTTTTTAAAGAACATTAATTGCTTTCAACTGAGAACATATTGAAATATAGCATTGACTTGCAGTAGTTTCACAAATTCATTCTGAATTTTGAAAATAAGGCTTTTACACATAAGGCTCAACAGGTAACTTACACTATGGAGGTAGGTACTTATCCTTTATTGGAAAATCCAAAAATGGCATTCTGTTTTAATTACTCCTGTCTTTGAGTTTTTCATCAAATCCTTCTGTTAGGCATCACCACACCAGATAATTTTCTGACAAGTGTGGCACCATTCTCAGTCAGAACTTCATCTTCTATGGGTCTCTGTAGGTCACTATTGGTACTTTTATGTCACTTAAAGCTAAAGATGAGGATGCCATTGTAACTACACATAAACACCACCGCCACCACCACCACCAACAACAACTACAACAATAACAACATCAACAACAATATAGGTTCCCCTACACTGTCATTGAGTAAACTGAATTTAAAAATCTTTAATAAAAGGTAGAAATCTATGTGACCTAAAAGAACTGGCCAGAGAGAAAAAGATTAGAATATAAGAGAACAAACAATTTTATGAAATGCAAAATAGTCATTTATACATGAAAGCATGTCATATTGTTTTTATATATTGCTAACTTGAGTAACTCTACATATGATTTGAAAAGACATTGAATTTTGGTGAATATTTAAGTTGCCTTTTAAATTATAGTGATAAATGTCTATCTAAATAAAGGTGCCTCAAAGGTAGTAGAGAATGGGAAAATACAGACAATTATAGTTGTTAACTCAACAGTTATCATCTTATGTTTGGAAACAGATAGATAATGCTGAAGGTCAAAGAACTATTAACTTAAAAGTGCAGTTCCACAGGAGAAACTATAGTTAAAACAGAGATTTATAAGAAAGTAGTTGAGAGTGTAATGAAATAATGAAATTCTAAGTAATGTGTGTGTATCACGAATTACATAGTCCTTGCTACCAAGGTCAAGATCCACCTTTGGTGTGAAAACTTAAGAGAAGAAAATTAAATTGAAAGTACTTAAAAATTAACATTTTATGTAATAGTGGAATAGTAGTAATAAAGAGATCTAAGGATCTTACAAAACTCAAAGTGAATAGTTAGTCTGTGTTGAATAATATTTCTTTATTGAAACATAGAATTAGAAATGTAATATGATTGCTTGTCCTTGAAGCCTACAGTCTGACAGAAAAGACTTCTGTTTCATAGAACACAGTTAATATGACAAATTTTTAAGAGATAACTGTTTCTTTGCTCATGAACAGCAGCTACTTCTACCACTCTGTGTTACATAAATGGCTTAGAATTATACTATTGACCCAGAATTTGATTGGGTAGCCAAGAACCTAAGACTAGAGAGGCCATTGGCTTAGGGGAAAACCAAATACTATTTTTCTGCTAAAGGACTTTAGCATAAGATGACTCTTTGTGACTTTCTGTTATATGACAATTTTTCATCTCTCTCAGCAAAGATCAGAGAAACTTCCTCCAGGGGGTGATAGGAACAAAATAGAGTTCTACAGTTAAGTAATATGCAGAGAGTTAGAGTTGGAAAAATTAGTTCTACATGGATGTCCCCATAGAACTCTCCTTTCAAGGTTCAGCTAGCTATGCTGCAGGGGAGGAAGAAAATTTCTATGAGCAAGAGAGAATGAAGGACATCAAGGAATCAATGCTTTCCATGGACAGCAGATTGGTACACATACAAATTCACAGAATCTGAGGCATCATTCAGAGGGCCTGCATGGAACTGAAACTGATAGGGTTCTAGAACTAAAATAAGTGGACCTATGTGCAAATCCTGAACTCAGAAGCTATATCCACTTGCAAATGAAAAATTAGAATTCTTAGCAAGAATTTTATTGAGGAAACAAACTACTCTTATGGGTAGGCCCTATGCCCAGCAGTAGACAGCCAGATGGCCAACACAAAACAAACTCAATAATATTTTGGAAAGTTATTTTTCTCATAATATTCAATCAGAGTATTTTTGTTTATTTTTATGTTGCTGTATATTATACAAGCATATATATGCATAATATATTTCCATATATATTATGGCTTCAGATATGTGAGTGTTTGAGCATGTGTATCCAGATGAGAAGGGATATGAGGGGCAACTAGGAAGAGTAAAGAGAGGAAGGAAGTGTAAAAGAAAAAGAAAAAAGGATAAAGAAAAGGAATTCAAATGAATTTCGGATAAGAATGGTAATCAGTGTAGATTCTTTAAAAAACAATTTGGATGGTTTAAGTTAAGTGTTGATTTTTGAGGAACCATGTGATATATATTTCTCCTCTGAATACACACAAAAACACCCATGTATGCACAAATACACACATACACAAACACAAAACAAAACAAAACAAAAAAACATGCGATTGTATAAACCTAAATATCTCTGTGTTTGATATGTAGATAGGTAAAATGTGTTATTTTTGTTTAGAGGTTTAGTATTCAGGCACTAAGAATGGAATGTACTTAATATATGTTACAACTTTGAGGTATTAGTAAACATTTTGAAAAAGGAAGAAGTCGGAATCAAAGACATCTACTGAATAATTATATTTATTTATGTTGGCAAGAATAGGCAAATCCATGGAGATAGCAATCGCTTAATTATTCAGTGAGAGAAAGGAAAGAACAGAGACATTAAATTTCTTTTTTGGGTTATGGAACATTTCTTAGAATAGTGCTATATATAAAAATATAGTGCTTATAGTAAAACACTCAGCAGTAAAATGATCACAGTATCAAATCTGATTGAAGTGCATCTCAATAAAAATTTTAAAAATGTACAGATCTAGAAAATCAAAGATGTCAGCCACTATCCATATACACTATAAAGCTCTAAGGAGTCCTTGAGATCCATTGAAACACCAAAGGGTAACAGTGTAGTGGAATAAGAATATGCAGGGCCCAAAATAGCTCTGGAATAACTAAGAAAAACAGGCAATCTTCTGATGAGATACTTTTAAAAGGTGGTAAAAAGAAAGATGGCTGAAGGGAGCTGTTCCAGATAGAGACTGACAAATCTATACCTTTAGCAGCTTTGTCTCGCCGAACCAGCTGCAAGCACAAAGGTTGTGCCCCATGAGAAGTGGGGCTGCCTGCACAGTTGATAAGGAGATATGCACTGGCTTGGGGCTCCTACAGAAACAAGTCATTACTGAACAGGATTAGACCTAGGTTTCCTGGCCACAGTCCACACTATGGCTGCAAACTTTGTTGCTTGCCCTGTTGAGACATGGAAAGTGTGGGGCACCATCGCTGCCTGCAGTGTAAAATCATGCCTGGCAGTCACTGTGGAGGACAAGGGGTGTACAGAAGGCCTGGAACTCTGGCAAGAGATATGTTATTACTGAATAGGGCTAGTTCTATGACTGTCAGCCACTCTGCCTGCAGCCTATGCTATGCTTGCCTGGTTGGGAGACTGATATCAAAGAAAAGCAGAGCTTACCACAGCCTATAAGCACAATGGTCTCTTGTAGCCCTCTCCCTCAGCCGCTTCAGGCTGAGAGCAGTCCTTCTGCCTCTGAAGGCGAGCAACAGGAAGCTACTTTCTCCAGCAAAGGCTGGCTCCTTTTTTTGTGCTAACTGTATCTGCGCTTCTCCAGAATCCTGCTACCTGTCTGCTGCCCCTCACCTACCTCCTGCTTCCAGTTGAGACATTCCACAGTGCTCTTTGGCTGCATCCTGGCATCTGCCAACAGAATCCAGGAGCCTTGGAGGAAGCTCTTGTGGCTTTCTTTTGTTTTACAAACTGAGACTAAGGAAGCTCTGGGACCTCACCCCTCTCCACACACCCTCCCTGTGCCCTCCCTGTCCCCAGGAAATTCCTCCTAGCTAAACAGCATGTTTCAGATCCACACAGGTGTTATTCATTATTAGGTGCTATAGAATTTATAAAGTCATTACAATCTGGCTTGCCTACTTCACATAAAATTATTATAAAAATTATTATAGATTTAAAGGTTTGTTCTTTCCCTTGCATCCTGATAATTGTAAAAGGCTTCTAGTGAGCCTGTAATCACTAGAAAATTTCACATCTGGTATGGCTAATAAATAGCCTTTCATCATGTAAGAAATTGTTATTGTTTTTGATTCAATAATAAGAATCTGAGAGTTTAAATCTTTCACTGTATACTGTTGCCTAAGTGGAAAGTATTTTGTTAACTAATGCCTGTAAAGGGCCGGTTATTTCAAATGTTTGCGCTCACACAATGAGCTTTAAGTTTCTGGGGAGTAACTGTTGCCCTGAAGAAAATATTCAAAGGCAATATTTAGGGTTTTAGTTATACTTGAAAATTGTGGTAGAGAAAATCTAAGAAAGGAAAATTGATTCACTTCAAAATTTTATTTTCAAAAGCTTCCAGGAGATTCTAATTGTTCAAGACCTCACCTAAGGTCATAAAGTGCCTTAACTTTTGTTGAATGTTATCTGGAGAGACACAAATTAATTGATAAAGTACAAAAGACTTTGCAGAAAATAAAGAAAGCTTTTATAATTATTATCAATTATAATCTATGGTAATTGAATACTAGCTGCTTATTTTAGTTATGGTTATTAAATGTGCCCACAGCAATTCTCTGACAAGAGGAAACATTAATGTAAAATAATCCTTCTTTACCTCAACGTAAAGTTTGAACATCCCATTAAGGCTGTGGTGTTAATTAAGAATTGTAAAGTAAATTCTTTTATTTTAGAAAAAATTATAACAAATATTGTATCTTAAAAACTTGACAAAGTGTCTGTTCCTTATTCCAAACAGCAATTAAAGTTGTTATTGCAGAATATTAATATTTGGCTTATTGCATGCCATCATTTTAAATAAAGTATAATTATTTTCCTAAAGATAAGTTAAAAACTATTTTGTGCATGCTTTTTTACCTTTAATAAGTTTATGCATGCATATATCCCATCTACTGTATTTGAAAACAGCCCTTCTATGGGAAAAAAAGTATATATGAATTGGATCACATGTTTATTCATTTGAATTTCATCCTGCTTCAGCACAGATAATTCAATTGTGTGCTGTAAATGGTGTTTTAAAATGTTAAATAATCAAACTTTAATTCGTATATTAATAGTCAATATATATCTCAGAGCTTACAATTGCTAAAATTATTTGACCCTCAGATATTATTAATTTTCAAATTTGCAATTGTTTAAGCATATACAATTCATAAGAATAAATGCTGTTCTTTTAAGAAGACTGTATTTGGATATTTAAGAATTTGCTCTAGATTGCCTGGACAAAATCTCTTAAAGCAATGCCGTGCTAGATTTATATTCCAGGTGGATTATAGGCCTTACACAAGAATAATTGGCCATATAATCTCATTCTTTACATCATCAAAATAGTAATGGCTTAAGATAATGTTTTAATATTCTGACAGAATGTGCATGTCAAATTGTAAAAATTTGTTCTTAGTGTCCTCAGTTTCTACCTGTTTCCACATAATAATATCAATTCTTGAAGACTGATACTTAATCAATTGCTGCAATTGGAAACTCTTATTTCTGATTTATAAATAAATAAAATATGCACATGTGACTTAAAACCTTTCAAGCTTTCTAGTTACAACTACTCTTCAGGAGAAACAACTAAAAGTGTCATTGCCTATGTTATATATATATTTTTTTATGTGCTTGGCATTCCAAATCAGATTTATACAGATGTTGGAACTAGCTATAACAGTAAAGCATTTGAAATGTTCTGTCAACAATTTAATGTTACCCATGTTACTGAGAATTTTCATAATTCTCAAAGACAAGAAATTATTGAACTTGCTCATTGCACTCTGAAAAAATTGGCTTTTAAAATCAAAACAGGGGTAGCTACCCCCCCCCCCAAGGTCACCAAAAGCACATCTTGCTTTTGTCTTAATCTGGGAAAGAAGGAGTATTAGGGTTCTCACTATAGAATTCTGCAGAAGCTGACAACTGCCGAAATAATTCCTGTGACAAGCTGACCTGTGAGTTCACTGAATGCCTGATTGTGGTGACAGGAATGCTGATTTGGGTATATACTTTTAACTTGTCCCAGATTGGAAAAGCTAAGCTGCCTTGCTTTAAGATTTCTTAACCTTTTAGGACAGAGTACATTAGAGACCATAGAAATTGACTTTAAGAAATTAGTCATAAGAAGGAGTCATAATGATTCTTCTCTTTCCTTCAATGTGACCAGTTATTCTAACTCAAACTTAGACTGATCTAGGAATGATTCCAATATTAGAGATTCCTATTCAAGATAGCTAAAAATCTTTGTTAAGTAGCAAAGTTAACTTAGAGCTTAGCCTATTTACATGAGAAACAGCCTTTCTCCTGATTCTTTTTTTTTTTCAAATTTTTTATTAGATGTTTTCTTAATTTACATTTCAATTGCTATCCCGAAAGTCCCCTCCCCCCTCCCTGCTCCCCTGCCCACCCACTCCCACCTCTTGGCCCTGGCATTCCCCTGTATTGGGGCATATAAAGATTGCAGTACCAAGGAAGTCACCTCCCCCACACCTGGAAGTCAGAGCCTAAGCTTGGTCTGAAAAAGAGTTCCTAGCTCTCCCCAAAAGAAGCTGTTATCCTATTGTGTTTCAACTGTATTTGGCTTTTGTTTTTCAAGCGGGTCAGTCTTCCCCAACAGCCTGGTTCCAGCAGGCAAGCAACCACAGCTGGCAAGATTACAACGTTATGAAGATGCACATGGAATATATATTTGTGGCTTTGGTCTGAATTGGGGACCTAGGTGTGCTATGAAGGTCGGAAAGCCTATGACGGGCATCCTGATCTCAGAACTATATCATTCTAAGACAGGGGTATATTCCAAGAGGCCATGGCTTGATAATAATACGCCACAGAGCCTTGTTTGTGAAAAATATTCAAAAACAAGCTGCATGTATTCCCAATGTTGGAAATGAATAGTTCGGGAAGATCTGAGAATAATCCTAAGACATGACACGGCCACCAGCCACCATAACTCCCAGGCAGGACTACGGAACATAAATAAATTTTATGTCTCAGTCCCGCTTAATTTTATTATATAAGTAGGGAGAAAAATGTAGCCCCCCTCCCTCAGCCGCTTCAGGCTGAGAGCAGACCTGCTACCACTGAAGGTAAGCAACAGGAAGCTACATTCTTCAGCTAAGGCTGGCTTCTTTTGTTGTGCTAACTGCATCTGTGCTTCTCCCGAATCCTGCTACCAGTCTGCTGTGCCTCACTCACCTCCTGCTTCCAGCTGAGACATTCCACAGTGCTGGAGATTTCGGGCTACATTCTGGTGTCTGCCAACTGAATCCAGGTGCCTGGGCAGAACTGACTGTGGGCAGGGTCTACCCTCTTATAACCAAGAAAGATTTCTAAGTAAAGTTAGAGATGCTTTGAACAGAGAGAGTCTGTCTTGGTGTCCATTTTTCTCTCCCACCTAGTCTCTCTTTGCAGTCCCAGTTCGCCTCCCAGGGAACCCAGTTCATTTCTTGGGTACATCACGGATGGCGTACCCCAGCAGTCTCTCTTGAGGACCCACAGTGAGGGAGACACTGAGAGTAGGGAGCTGTGTAGCTGCAAGGAGCTTTCACAAATAACCTGCCTCCACCCCCTACCAGCTGCCCAGATGACCTGCCTAACTGCAACATTGTCTCAGGACAATAGCAAGTCTCAACAATGTACCAGTATCTATGATGCTTCAGAAACTAGAAACCTTGAACAGAACAACAATTGTTGATATGAATATATGCATGTAAAGCTGTTTGGGTAAAGAAACATATATCATGTGACTCACTACAGTTTCCAATTTCACTAAGATGGATGAATAATCAACGGAGGAATGGGAAAATACAGTGAAGAGTGTGTAGTGGAGAGACATCAAACTAGAGACAGGGCTATCTATTGTGACAGTTTTCAGAGAAGCCTGCAGTGGAACGGAGAACATGTCATTGCTGAGTAGGGTCTACATGGTGGTGTGCAACAGCTTGGAGCTTGCATGAACTCAGAACTTGAACCAAATGACCAGTCACGCAATCACCCTGGTTCTGAGTAAGGACAGCATATCCAAAATGAAGAATGACTTATTCTCTTAATTGGACTTCCTCTAAAGATCTCTTTGACCATGCTTTCCCTGAAGTCCACTTTTGTGTCCATCATCAATTGTCCTGTTCTATGTAGAAACCCAAGGTTCATGTGTATTTCTGGTGTCCTATAACAGCAGGTAGCTGTGTTGAAGTCCATGGCCCAAGTTCCATCAAATGTCACACAGAGGTCTGTGGGCTGTTCTGTCATGTGAAGACATGTTGATGTCCATAAGTCAAATTGTTACTTAGGGCTATGTCTGGGTACATGGTACTATTGAAACTGGTGGCTGTGTTGATGTCTGTGACCTGTGTTACCACTAATGTCCATGTAGATGTTCATGTTGATGGGAGAGGACTATCTTACCTCTGAGGGCCAAGTGTGGTTCTAAGGTCCTACCACATCTAGGAATGTGTTGATGACCATTGCCGTTGTTAACACCATAACATCAAGAACTTGTCCATGGACTGAGTCCTTGTTAATGTCAGTGGTCTGTATTATTATCTTGCATGTGGCACATGCTGGTACCTGAGAACATGTGGAAGTCCAATATCTGTGCTTTCACTGACAAAGAGAAAGGATGCAACTTTTGCTCTGGTATTAATTACTGAAGACTCCCAATTTAGAAAGGGGACATAGTAGGCTTATGTAACAATTCATACTCCACCATTGTCAAAAGTAACAGCTCTTCACACATGATATTGTGGCGAGGGTTTTGGGTGGGGAAGGACTCAGTTTCCTTTAAGTTGTTGGCTACTGGAATTTTGAGTATACTTCAGTGAGTATAGGGGTAGGTAACACAATTTTGACTTTTTTTTGTTAGGGACAGCCAGCACAGAGGTTGGGATGATAGATCTGAGAGGACTGGAAAGTGAGTGCTTGAGCTTCATGATGTGAAAACACCAAATACACAATAAAAGCAATATGTGTAATGTATTAAAATACATCAAATATATATATATATATATATATATATATATATATATATATATATATATATATATAGTTGTTGTTGTTTTGTTTTGTTTTGTTTTGTTTTTGTTTTTTCAAGACAGGGTTTTTCTGTGTAGTTCTGGTTGTCCTGGAACTCACTCTGTAGACCAGGCTGGCCTAGAACTCAGAAATCTAACTGCCTCTGCCTCTGCCTCTGCCTCTGCCTCTGCCTCTGCCTCTGCCTCTGCCTCTGCCTCTGCCTCTGCTTCCCAAGTGCTGGGATTAAAGGCATATGCCACCACACCCAGCCGACATCATATTTTTAAATACTTTAAAACACCAAAAAAATACTGTTTATGGATAAATTATATATATATATATATATATATATATATATATATATATATATATATATATATATATATATATATAATGAGTGATACCTATAAATGTCCATGCAGGTAAAATAATCCATGCAGTGAAAATTCTGCCTCCAAAAGTGCATCTATCACTTTAGCCTAATCTTGCTAGGTAATCTTGAAATGTAATTAAATTGAATTCTATTGGTAGTGATGATGGTTTCATGGGTACATGTTTGTTCCACAAGTCATCAAATAGTGTATATTAAATATACATGGTATTTAAATGTCAACTGAATACATTTAAAAATTGTTTAAAATAAAGAAAAATATATAGGCTAGCAGAAAAAAATCATTTATAGAAAAAAATAACAGCTTTATGAGAGATACCTATAGGGATACATTCATTTAGAAGTACAATCTGTCTCTAGATGTTCTTTTGATTCAAACTGCACTGGCTGCTTTTGTGTGTCATTATGACATAGGCTAGAGTTATCACAGAGAAAGGAGCTTCAGTTGAGGACATGCCTACATGAGATCAAGCTGTAAGGAATTTTCTTAATTAGTGATCAAGGGGGAAAGGGTTCATTGTGGCTGGTGCCATCTTGGGCTGGTAGTCTTGGATTCTACAAGAAAGCAAGCTGAGCACGCCAGGGGAAGCAAGCCAGTAAGAAACATCCCTCCATGGCCTCTGCATCAGCTCCTGCTTCCTGACTTCCTGCTTGAGTTCCAATCCTGACTTCCTTTAGTGCTGAAGAGCAATGTGGAAATGTAAGCTAAATAAACCTTTTGCTCCCCTGCTTGCTTCTTGGTCATGATGTTTTGCAGAAATAAACATTGACTAAGACACAAACCATATTCATTTTTGCTGTTTCTTGTTAGCTTATTAAAGGAAGATGTACTCTAAATTATGTATTAATGTCTTCTATGTCTATCATCTACCATCTATTGTCTATAGATGATAGATAAATATATCGTATCTATCAATCATCTATGTGTTTATCCTCTCTTCAATCAATTTAGCTATTGTCAGCCTACATACTTATCTGTCGGTCTAGTATCTTATGAAAAACTTTCATGTAATTTTTAACATATCCATAATTTAAAAGGAAAGAAAGCTATTATTGGCTGAAAATTACTTACTTACTGACTGACTGACTGACTGACTGACTGACTGACTGACTGACTTACTTACTTACTTACTTACTTACTTACTTATTAATTCATTTTAAACTCCAGATTTTATTCCCCCCACCCACCCCGGTCCTCCCTATGACTATTCCACATCACATACCACATCCCTACAATCCTGTTTGCAGTTGGATGTCTCTACAACCCACCAACCACCAAATCTGATTATTAAAATTCCTGGGGACACTAGTCTCTTGATGGCTATGTGCATCATCCCTGATTGAACCTAGATCCAGTTTGCCTCTTACAGGGTAAACCTCCTCCTCAGCATTTCAGACTTTTCCTAATCCAACCACAAGAGTCAGCATGTTCTGTTCTGTCCATTGGTTGGGTGCAAATATCTACATCTGACATTTTTAGCTGCTTATTCCATTGTCTAGAAGTATGGTCATTCTAGGTCCACTTTTTTGACCTCTCCATAATATCAGTAATAGTGTCAGGCCTTGGGACCTCTCCTTGAACTATATCCCACTTTGAGCCTTTTGCTGAGCCTTCTCTTCTTCAGGCTCCTCTTCATTTCCATCCCTGCAGTTCTTTCAGATAGAAACAATTATGGGTCAGAGTTTTGACTGTGGGATGACAACTCCTTCCCTCATTTAATGCCCTGTCTTCTTGCTGGAGGTAGACTCTATAAGTTCCCTCTCTCTACTGTCAGGCAATCATCTAAGGTTTCTCCCTTTGAGTCCTGAGAGTCTCTCATCTCCCAGAGCTCTAGTGCATTCTGAAGGGTCCCCCCAACCTCCTACCAGAAAAAGTTGCCTGTTTCAATTCTATCTACTAGCCCTCAGGGCTTTAGTACTTCTTTTGCCTTACCCAATGCCAGATCACGTCTGCTCTACCCCCCTACTTCCCAGATGTCCACTTTCTTTCCCAGGTCCTTCCCTCTCCACTTGTAATTGCTTTCTTCTCCCTTCTAAGTGGGACTGAGGCATCCTAACTTGGGCCCTTGATCCTGTTGACCTTTTTGAGTTCTGTGGGCTCTATCTTTGGCATTCAGCACTTTTTATTTATTTATTTATTTATTTTTTGCTAATATCCACTTATTGGTGTGTACATACCATGCATGTCCTTTTGGGTCTGAGTTATCTCACTCAGGATAATACTTTCTAGTTATGTCCATTTGCCTGCAAAACTTAGGAGGTCCTTGTTTTTAATAGCTGCATAGTATTCCATTGTGAAAATGAACCATAATTTCTGTATGCATTCTTCTCATGGAACATCTGGGTTGTTTCAGGCTTATGTTTATAACAAACAATGACTCCATGAACATAGAGGAGTACGTGTTCCTGTGGCATGGTGGTGCATTTTTTGAGTATATTCCCAAGAGTCGTATTGTATTGCTGGGTCTTAAGGTAGATCCAGTTCTAATTTTCTGAGGAAACTCCAGATTCATTTCCAGAGTTGTTTTACCAGTTTTCAATCCCACCAGCAATGGAGCAGTGTTCCTCTTTCTCCACATACTTGCCAATAGGTGTTGTTACCTGAGGTTCTGATTGTTGTAAGTTGAAATCCCAGGGTGATTTTGATTTACATTTCTCTGATGACTAAAGACTTTGAACATTTATTTATGTGCTTCTTAGCCATTCAAAATGCCTCTGTTATGAATTCTTGGTTTCATTCTATACCACCTTTTTATGTAGTTGTTTTTTTGTTTTGTTTTGTTTTGTTTTTTGTTTGTTTGTTTTTTTAAGTTGGTTTCTATCTATTTTTCCACTTCTGTTTTTTCAGAGATAGAACATTAGAAATCTGCAGACAGCAGGTCAAAGTGTCTATCTTTGTCGTCTCTGTCTCTGTCTCTCTCTGTATCTGTCTGTCTGTCTGTCTCTGTCTCTTTCACATACACACACACACACACACACACACACACACACACACACATACACTTCTCACATACTCATATGCACAGAGACAAAGACAAAAGACAAAGACAAACAGAGAAATGGAAATAGAGAGAAAGCGAGACAGAGAGAGATGAGAGACAAATGAGTGTTGCCATAGGGCCTAGCATTGAAACTTCAAAGCTAATGACACATTTCCTCTAACAAGGGATGACTTGACTTTCTCCTAATTGTTCTAATCTTTTCAAGGAATCCTACTCATTGGTAACTAAGCACTCAAATATATGAGCCTAAGGTGCCTGAATCTTTCTCAGACCATCACACATGACACCGAATCTTTCATAAAACTTTCTTGTAAAAATCACAGGCATCAAGGCATATGATGCCTTGCTCCTTTTCATCCCTATTCCTTTCTCTTCAATTTTTTCCTATTAAATGTTGTGAATTTTGCTACCTTAATTATTTGAAACCATTTTCATTTATGATTTTATATTTTATTTATTTGCTCAAAATAGCACATTATAAATGCTTTCAGATTATCTATATTATGTAATGTGTTTTCATGATTTAAGTTGAGAGATCTCTCTGATAGATGTGCTAATAAGGATGAGGTTCAAATGATCCTTTACATTGTATTATAATTGAGTAATAATTCAAGACATCATAATTTGTCTGATTAGAAAATAATATGGGAGTGATTTGGATCTTGATGGCTAGAAATAAAGTCTAACCATTTGTCATATTGTTAGCTCCATCAATGCTAAAATAGTATTTATTGAATTATATATTATTTTGCTAGGAGAAATGTTACTATCATGAAGAATTATATATCAGAAGTTCTCTTAGTGAAGATGTTTGTGTCAGTTAATAAAATATAGTAGATACATCAATCTTCCACATAGTAGAGGGATGATTCTGAATACAAAATATCATTTTCATTACTCATTCCTTTTTGCTTGACAGAAGCAGATTCTCTGATTTTCCAGATGACTCTCCACATTTCACATGGAAAGCATAGCGAATGAAGAGATAAAACCACTTGCAGAAGATGTCTTAGGTTTGGAGTCATGAAATTATGTTCCGGCATCCCATGTAAACAAGCCAGCTTCATCACAGTTTTAATTACCCTGCTAGAATTTACAAGAGGTTTGCTTGACCCTTGATGTGAACCATTGCACATTTTATGTTATAGAATATTTTCTTCACAGACTCAATGTCAACATTCTGTAAGAAAAAGATATGAAAAGAAAAAACACACATTCTATTATATTTTAAGGCTCCTCTATAGAAACCTGTGTGTTACAAGATAAGGAGATGTTGCTGCAGGTTGAAGGTTTCTATTGTTTTTATTCTACAATAATGGGTTTTATACTCTTAATGAATCTGTTTATTAAAATATTAATTAACATAATCATTCTCAATACTTACTATAAATTTTATACTGGCTATGTGAAGTCATAAACCACTATCTTAGAAATATATAATCCACAAGACTTTCATGTACTTAATGAAATGAGTATGGTTGTGTTTTTCAAGCCCATGAAATTATTGATGTTAATATCCAAGCTCATCCTCATCTAAGACAATAGAATCATATCTTGTTGCTTTTATTAAAAAATTTAATTCTCTTGTACTGTCTGAAGTGTATACTTGCATTCATATGTACAGGGTCTAAAAGAGGTGACATATTGACAGTATGGTTAGTGTACATTTAAGATTTCTTGTCATGTTTTCTGTGTTTCTGCATACAATACATTTAAAAATGATTTATGAGTCATGTACAAGATTGGTTAGTGTTGAAGTTACCACAGCAATTATTCACAGTGTGGTTTGCTTGCTGTGGCTGACAGAAATTGTGATTGTGTGATTGTAATGCAAAGAAGATTAAATGCCAATCATTAGGTGTGTGACGTGCATTCAGTATTTGGAAAGAATCTTATAGTTTAATTTTACCTTCATAGTTATTCAGTGTAGGTACAAAACAAAATCACAGTGTTATTAGTAAATTTGCATATTGTAGTAGAAAGGTTGTAAATGTATTTTTAAAATTTGGTATAAATATAGAAACTTAGGAAGAAACATTCACTATATCCATGAGAATGTGAGTTTCTATCTGCAAAAGAAAAACGTAGGCTTTCCCCAGAAGCCATTTTCTTGACTAGCACTTACTTTTTCAGTGATTGATGTTTGCTATATGTGTGCTATTCAGGTAGATGAATAACATAATTTTATTCTGCATGAAGATATAGTTTTATAACTTTTATTCTTATTCTGTTTTGAGATGCAGCTTTACTACTTCAAGAACTGAGCTAAAATCAGTAGTGATGCTTTATATGCAAAGCTCCTGGGAATATATTTTTTCTTGAGACCAAAACTCATATATGGTAAACAGGTATAGGAAGGAGAAGTTAAAAAATATCCCTTTCCTTTGTTCTTCAATAAGTGTGAAAAAAACTGTCCAAGAAGGAATAATGTTGGATAAATATTAGTATGATGCAATATAATAGAAAATATTCGAGGTGTGGAATGAATGCACATAGGTATTGTATTTTCTGGGCTGTGTTAACATTGGGGTACTCACTGAATGTATTGACAGAGAGGACAGTACCTATATTTTAAATATTATTTACATAAACATCTTTCTTGTCACTTTTTTCATACAGTCATTTGGCAAATATTCATTTGGTACTCTAACGTGCAAGACTAATATAGGAATTATAAATTCTTTAATTATCTGATTACATAAGCCCTTTGCACTCATTGATTGCTTATACTTTCAATTACAATTATGTTAAAATCATTTAAATCTCCGACTATGCTGCTAGGAACAGATTCTTTCTCCCTCAATAGTGAAAAGAGGCAAGTGATTTTAAGAAAAAAAATGTGAAGAAAAGAATAGAAAAAAAAAGAAAAGAAAAAACACTTAACCTGGCATAATTTATCTGTTTCTATTCTTCAAGTTAACTGAAACTTTTCAATTAAAACTCTTTTTTTTCTCTCCCTAAAGAGCCCTTCATGTTCCCATTGCACTGGTCAGATTATTTACACCCTACTCTTCTCCTACTTTTCCAGGATGATGTAATGGAAAGCAATAAAGAGTAGCTAACCAATAGTAATTATAGAATCCAAGTTTGATAGAGAAGCCTCTAATATGATAAAATAAACAATGTTTGTCTCTGTGTCTCAGTTACCTCAGTCAATAAAATAGACTTGAATTCAATCTGTTTACTACAAAACTTCATCAGTTCATTTGAAAGAGCTGAAGAGTATTCCATAGCATATATCCACTACATTTTCATTACCTTCTCTTGACTACAGAACATTTAATTTTTTTCCACTTCTGAGCTATGGTGAATAGATCAGCAAAGCACAGCATCAACAACCATAGCAAACAAGATGAAGCTAAGGTCATGAGGCCTCAACTGTATACAATGATGACAGGAAACTAAAGAAATGTAGGAGCAACAAAGTCACACAAGGCAAGACCACAGCAACTGATTGTCTAGTGTCAATAATCAGTGCCAAAAATGTACATACAGATAATATAACATGATCACAAAAAGTTTTATTTATGAATATATATTTATTCAAATAATATGTATGCAAATAATTACAATTAATGAAAAACAAAGACCCAAGACTTTGAAAGAGAACATGGAGAGTCCAGAAGAGCAAGAACCACTACCACCACAACAACACAACAACAACATCATTAACAACAACATCAACAAAACAATTTGGAGGGGGAGAAATGAATGGAGAAACATTGTTATTAAATTATAATTTATAAAACACTTTATATAAATTATTAACTTGAAACAAAATTATTCATGCTAGATGTGGACAGGTTCTTATGAATTGTGGGCCAGAAAATCTGAATAAATTTACAAGCAATAGAAGACACTATCCTCAAAGAGGGTAACTTCATAAACATCAAAGGTAAAATCTATCAAGATGAACTCTCAATTCAGAATATCTATGCTCCAAATGCAAGGGCAGCCACATTCATTAAAGAAACTTTAGTAAAGCTCAAAGCACACATTGCACCTCACATAATAATAGCAGGAGACTTCAACACCCCACTGTCACCAATGGACAGAACTTGTAAATAGAAACTAAATAGATATACATGGACACTAAGAGAAGTTATGAAACAAATGGATTTAATAGATATCTAAAGAACATTTTACCCTAAAACAAAAGGATATACCTCCTTCTCAGCACTACATGGTACCTCCTCCAAAATTGACCATATAATTGGTCACAAAACAGACCTCACCAGATGAAAAAATATTGAAATTAACCTATGCATTCTATCAGATCACCACAGACTAAGGTTGATCTTCAATAACAGCTTAAATAAGAGAAAGCCAGCATTCACATGGAAACTGAACAAGACTCTACTCAATGATACCTTGGTTAAGGAAGAAATAAAGAAAGAAATAAAGGCTTTTTAGAGTCTAATGAAGATGAAGCCACAACATACCCAACTTATGGGACACAATGAAGGCATACCTAAGAGGAAAACTTGTAGCTCTGAGTACCTCCAAAAAGAAACTAGAGAGAGCATACACTAGCAGCCTGACAGCACACCTAGAAGCTCTAGAATTAAAGGAAGCAAATTTACCCAGGAGGAGTAGATGGCAGGAAATAATCAAACTCAGCGCTGAATTCAACCAAGTGGAAACAAAAAGCTTTTCAAAGAATCAAGCAAACCAGGAGCTGGTTCTTTGAGAAAATGAACAAGATAGATAAACCCTTAGCCAGACTAACTAGAGGGCACAGGGGCATTATCTTAATTAACAAAATCAGAAATGAAAAAGGAGACATAACAACAGAACCTGAGGAAATCCAAAACATCATCAGATCCTACTACAAAAGTCTATACTCAACAAAACTCAAAACCTGGAAGAAATGGACAATTTCCTAGACAGATACCAGGTACAAAAGTAAAATCAGGATCAGATTAACAATCTAAACAGTCCCATTTCCCCAAAAGAAATAGAAGCAGTCAACCATAGACTTCCAATGAAAAAAAGCCCAGGACCAGATGGGTTTAGTGCAGAATTCTATCAGACCTTCAAAAAAGATGTAATTTCAACTCTTCTCAAACTATTCTACAAAATAGAAACAGAAGGTACTCTACCCAATTCATTCTATGAAGCCACATTACTCTAATACCTAAACCACACAAAGATCCAACAAAGAAAGAGAACTTCCGACCAATTTCCCTTATGAATATCAGTGCAAAAATACTCAATAAAATCCTTGAAAACGTAATTCAAGAACACATCAAAAAGATCATCCATGAGCTGGGTGTGGTGGTGCACGCCTTTAATCACAGCACTTGGGAGGCAGAGGCTGATGGATTTCTGTGTTCAAGGCCAGCCTGGTCTGCAATGGAAGGCCATTGGTGAAAGTGCAGCCTCAGTTGCAATTGATGGCCCAGGTCTGAAGGGGTCATGCAAAGGAATTGAGGCTTGGCACCATGAAGAGAGCCTATGAGAGGCGAGTGCTGAAGCCTAGTTACAGTGGAAGACAGCAACATTTTAGAGATGCCAGTATCATGGGTTGACCACCAAGAACAGCAGCAGCAGTGAAGTACAGGCAGCTGGTGTGTGCTACAAGGGTGTGTGCTACAAAGGGCATGGCTTGAGAAGTTACCCAAACCCTTAGAGGAGCCCAGAAGACTGTGAGTTGGATCCCAGACATTGGATAATTGGATACTGATTTTTGCTTTTGATTGAGACTGTGCCCTGATATTTTTCCCTCTTGAAGGAAGTTTTTTAGTGAAACCCACAGTTAAGAGACTTTGAATTTCAAAGTGCTTTGAATTTTAAAGGATACTGGATATTTTAAAAGGATTGAACTTTTAAAATGTAAAAACTTTGGGACTTTTAAAGTTATTTAAGATCTTGGGGTTGAATAAGAACTAAGGATTGAGGCTTACTAGTGATGTATTTGTGTGTCAAGTTGACAAGAGGTCAATTGTACTGGTTAGTTTTGTGTCAACTTGACACAGCTGGAGTTGTCACAGAGAAAGGAGCTTCAGTTGAGGAAATGCCTCTATGAGATCCAACTGTAAGGCATTTTCTCAATTAGTGATCAAGGGGGAAAGACCCCTTGTGGGTGGTACAATCTCTGGGCTGGTAGACTTGGGTTCTATAAGAAAGCAGGCTAAGCAAGCCAGGGGAAGCAAGCCAGTAAAGAACATCCCTTCATGGCTTCTGCATCAGCTCCTGCCTTCTGACCTGCTTGAGTTTCAGTCCTGACTTCTTTGGTGATGAACAGCAGTATACAAGTGTAAGCCAAATAAACCCTTTCCTCCCCAACTGCTTCTTGCTCATGATGTTTGTGCAGGAATAGAAACCCTGACTAAGACAACAAGGAAGTTGAACACATGGAACTTTTACAATATAACTGTCTTGATAATATAAATTTTATTTGCCAGATTTAATTGTAATTTCAGTGTCTAACTGCTGAATAAGCTTACTTTTTTTTTCCCTTTCCGAACTTTGACTGGCAGATTCAACTCAGCTATTCTGGCTCAAACTCCTCTCTAACAGATTTCTAAGCTGACTGATTCAATCTGGCTTCTCACTGAATTGCTCTGTTTGGACTGTAACTAACTTTGGCAATTTGTTCTAATCTTCTGGCTCCTTCTTAGCCTCTGACATCAACTGCCTCTGGTGCACAAACTGAATGGAAATGAACTTAAACTCAACTGTACTGATTGACTGAACTGAAATTCACTGAACTGATTGAACAACATGCCTTCTTTTGGCACTGTCATCAGCAGCCTCTCTTTACTGTCCTGTTCTTGTGAAAGTTGGCTTATCCTATCTCTGCCAAGTCTTTCTCTGATTTATTACTTTGTCTGCACCTCAATTAGATGCCATTTTCAAACATGGCTGTTCCTTCTGCAAACTTACATTTTACCTTCATTGTTTGGGATTAAAGGTGTGTACTAAAGGTATGTCTATATTTCAGCCAAGGGGATTAAAAGTGTATTATTCCAGCCATATCACACAGACTAGAAGGTCTTCAGATAAGATCCTTTGTCAGAGTAACCATCTTGCTGGATTAAAATTCCTATACACTGCCTAAACAAGATGGGATCCTTCTTAATTGGAAGGGAACTGATGAGTGTTAGCTACACACATATCTTAAAATCAATATTTTGTAAGAAAAAAATCATCGAAGAAGGAAGAATTTAGTATATAACTAATCCATGATCTTGCTCAAAATAGTTAATTCATATATATATATATATATGAATTATATATATATATATAATTCATAAGATATATATATATATATATATATATATATATATATATATATATATATATATATATATATATATCTTGTTTTACTGTTGTGAGATATGTTTGGAGAAATTGAAGTGATTGTTCTTTCTAACCATTAGCAATTGAAATGGTAATAAATAAAGAATAGCACTGAACTAATCCAGAGTTTTCAATAATATAATATTTTACCTTCAGCATGATACATAAGCCAAGTAATGGTAAGGGGTATTTCACAAAATTATAGAAATAGAAAGTAACATTATGTTGATAATATTAAACTAAGAAAAATATATAATGACTATTTGAGATTTGAAACTTATAAAAGTAGAGAATTGAAATTAGAATGTGTGCTCTATTTTCTATGATTTTATATGTAAGAATATATTCTAACCAGTAGAAATTAGTAATCATCAGCAGAACATGCTTTTTAAGGGAAATAATTCTAACAGTTGGTAATGTTTATAAAGAATGATAAAAACTATTAGTTATGTGGTAGTACAGATGTACCTTATAGTGTTACATATCCAGAAAAATGGTTAGTTTAAAATTCATAGAACTCTAAAAGGTTTTGGTGTACAATAAAAATATAAAAACCAATTTAATCAATATCTGCATATCTATCTATCTATCTATCTATCTATCTATCTATCTATCTATCTATGCATCTCTAAAGAAGTTAACTACAACCAGGAAAATATAAGGATTAAATATCCTCAGTCCATCAAAATTTAAAGAATGAAATAAGACACACACACACACACACACACGCCATGCACAAACATACCTACTCCATACCACATCATATACTACCACCACCACCATCACCACAACAGCAACAAAGTAACAAGAATAAAATATTATTGGCTCTTGCTATGTCTCTGTATCAGTGTTCTCATTTTCATAATAAAAAGATACAGACTAGTATTTTGTATGTGGAAATAGGATCCATCTTTCTACTGAACCTAAGGAATACACCTCAAAAACACAAATAGAAATCAACTCAGTATAAATGGCTGCAAAAGATATAACAAGTAAATTAACCTAGAAAACAAACAAATGTACCAATTTTTCAAATCAAAAGTAATAAAAATAGACAGAAAAAGATACTATATACGCATCAAAGGATATAAGAAACAATCAAGGGCGGGGCGTGGTGGCGCACGCCTTTAATCCCAGCACTCAGGAGGCAGAGGCAGGTGGATTTCTGAGTTTAAGGCCAGCCTGGTCTACAAAGTGAGTTCCAGGACAGCCAAGGCTAGAAACAATCAAGAGGAGACTGTAATTATTAATATGTATGCAACATACAAAAGGACACGCAAGTTTTTAAAGAAACACTACCACAGTGTACATCACATATTGATCCTGACACACTGGCAGTTGGAAAATTCAACATACGACTTTTGCAAATAGACAGAGCATCCAGACAAAAAATAAACAGAGAAATGCTTGCAGTAACTAACATTATAAACAAAATAGAACTAACAGACATTTACAGAGCATGTTACCCAAACAAAAATGAATATACCTACTTCTCTGTACCTAGTGGAACTTTGTCCAAAACTGACAATAAATTGAAATACAAAGCAAGTTTCAGGCAGTGTGAAGAAGCAGCGAGGACGACCCCCGGACGGAGCAAACCCGTGTGCCGCTGTATTCCCGTGCTCAGCGCCGACGTCCCCTGCCACCACCATGCCCAAAAGAAAGGCTCTTCCCCTACGATTTCCTCTGTTTTGGTTCCACTTCCTGCTCGGTGTCTCTTCTAGACGTTCCAACAGACGATTTGGACGAGGAGGTTTCGGTCTCGGGTTTGGATTTTTCCGGGGACGTTTCTTCCCTCTCTTCCATGGGTTCCCCTTCTTCCCCTTTCGGCTACGGCCCTTCCTTGCAAATAATCCTGCAGAAAATGAAGATGCCAAAACAGACCAGGCACAGAAAGCTGAAGGTGCTGGAGATGCCAAGTGACATGTGTGCATTTTTTGATAACTGTGTACTTCTGGTGACTGTACAGTTTGAAATACTATTTTTATCAAGTTTTATAAAAATGCAGAATTTCGTTTTACTTTTTTTTTTAAGCTATATTGTTAGCACACAGAACACTTCATTACTGGGTTGGGGAAGGATCATGAGTCAATAACAAAATCTCTCCCAAGTTGGATTGAGGACAGAAAACCTCTTTCCCTGATCATTTTGGAAGGCTCCTGTTGGCTGCCAGGAGAGACATCCTGGTCTTGACATAGGTGACCACCAAGGCACAACAATGCCTTGTGCTCTGGGAAAACTATAAATTCACTTTTATATCCTCTTCCCCTGTACTATCAACATAGACTTAATTCCCTTAAAAACCAGAGACCTCTTGGAACCTGGCCCCAAATTGATTTTCCAGTCTATTGGGTGATGTGGAATTTGCAGTGACTTCATCAGTGTTCTCAGAAGAGCGCCGGTTCCTTTTATAAAAGATTGTGGATCTTCAGATTGATAATTCTCCCATGTTCATTTCCTGAAAGTCAGGGTTGGCTAGTGAAAAGTTGTTAAACAACATCCTTAATGTGAAATGTCCACCCTCACTCTAAGCTACTTCCCCCCTTTTCAAAGCATTGAATGAAGACTTCATTGGGTTTTATAGTGGCTTTCTGATATTGGTAGTCTATACAAGAAGGGAATTTGGAAGTCTTGTATATTGTTGATTGTCTGCCCATGTCCTGCCTGAAATACCATGATTGTTTATGAAAAGTATTTTAATAAAGCTGGTTACAGTTAAAAAAAAAAGCAAGTTTCAATAAATACAAGAATATTGAAAGAACACTCTGCATGCTAACTGACCACCACAGATTAAATCTGAATACAAAGAGCAACAGAATCATCAAATGTTTATAAATTCTCAGAAACTGCATAACTAACAAGTTAACACATGTAAAATTGATTAACACTCAAACTAATGGTTAAATGAAAGATTTTTTTGAATTGCATGATAATGAATACACAATATACCTGAAACTTAAGGGACCCAATGAAGGCCATTCTAAGAGTCAAATCCATAGCATTAAGTGACTACATGAAAACTGGAAAGAACTTATACAAACAACGTAACAGCCCATCTGAAAGTTCAAGAACAAAAATATGGCCAACCAAACTTTGTAAATGACAATAAATACTCAAACTCAGTGATGAAATCAATAAAATAGAAACAACAGAAAACACAAGGAATCAATGTAATGATAAGTTAGGGATTTTGTCAAAAAAAAAATCAATGAAATTGTAAATCCTTATCTAAATTGACTAATGGAAAAAGAGAAAATATCCAAATTGAGAAAATTGAAAATGAAAATGAAAATATGAAACAGACAAATAGGAAATACAATGAACTATAAGTATATACTTTACAAACCTATGGTTCAAAAGTTTGACGATCTAAAAGAAATAGATTTTTTTTTGGTAGATGGTATTCACCAAATTAAATCAAGATTAGATAAACAATTTAATCAGACTTATAACACTGAATGAAATAGAAGCAGTCATCAAAAGTTTCTCAATCAAAACTAGCCCCAAACCAGATTGTTATAGCACAAAAATCTACTAGATTTTCAAAAAAAGTTTTAATGTCAGTACTCCTCAAATTAGTCCACAAAAAATGAAACAGAAAAAAACATTGCCCAATTAGTTTTTATAAGATCACAGTAATACTGACACCAAAACAGTATGAAGACCCAAAATAAAAGAATTACACATTTTCCTTATGATCATCTATAAAAAATATTTAATAAAATCATTAAATGTAAATTAAATACACATCAAAAAGAGGTCTCAGAATGATTAAATAGGCTTCATTCCAAGATGCAAGGTTAGTATGGTAACTTAATATATAAGAAACTTCCTAAAATATATTCTCATATGAAGGCATTATAAATGAAATCACTAAGATTCTTTTTAGAGGACCATCTTTTGTTACCAAACAAGGCTTCAAGTACTGCAAATATGTTAACTCTATATGATTGTTAGCCAAAAGGATCCTTTGGAAATCCCCAAATAACTCAGACTATTGCCAAAAAAGATAGCTTCATCTCCACAAATTGACAGCAAGTCCACATTGCTGAACATAACACCTATGCAACACACTGAACATGGAGAATCTAATGAGGTGGCTAAATAGAGACTTCTCTCCTAGGTTCTGTTATCTGTGGATGGAAAGTTATTCCGAATGCTACCAAAAGACACATGGTAATATCAAGCTAGCCACAAAATCTTTGATCTAGAATGGTGTTCTGTCTGCTAAAGCAATGGTGGTACAAAACCTATACAAGTATCCAATATCTTATTTGACTTAAGGCTCACTTCTGATATGGAAGCCATGTTTAACACTGCTTGAGTGGCCAACAGTCGGAAACAATATAGGTCAGAGACCTTGGGTAAAACAAATTTAACTGGTAACAAAAATAATATTTAATGATGAATTGGC
Organism: Mus minutoides; assembly: GCA_902729485.2. NCBI lineage: Eukaryota > Metazoa > Chordata > Mammalia > Rodentia > Muridae > Mus > Mus minutoides. Next base: position 168,645 of record CACVCL010017098.1, read on the forward strand.
ACATAGTTGTATTCTGGTATATTCAAAGATCAGTGACTTGTTCTTCATCATTAGAGAAGAATTTTTTTTTTCAGCAGAGCCAACAAGTATAGAGAACAACAGCCAGACTTAATTCAGAGAGCAAGAGAGAGACTTTGTAACATTAAGTCCTAAATGATGTGTCACATTCAAATCCCTTCCTTCAGCGTGTACATACGGGCACCAGGTTCTCTGAGTATATACTATGCCTTCATGCTTTAGTGATTTTAATGAATTACTGAATGTGTAAATGAGAGTTGGTCTCTTATTCTTTGCCTTTTCTTGTACTCTTTCCTTTCCTTTTAGTGTTATCCAAATTTGATGTGACATATTTTGTCTTATTTTACTACATATTATTTTGTTATATTTTATTCTGCCTTAAAGCATGTTTTTTCTAATAAGAGACAGATAAGGAGTTCAAATGAATGGGACAGGATGTGGAGAAGAACTTAGATGAGTACAGGGAGAGTGAAAGTGTAACTTACTCAGCAGATGTCATTGTAATCTCAGAGGCTTTCTAATGGGTACTTAGTTCATCCTTTCTAGCTCTTTGTGAACTCTAGTTGGCTAGGTCAGCTCAGCTCTTCTGGATCAAATCTTCTCTTTAAGCTGATTCTAACTGGCTTTTCTTGGCTTCTGACTGAATTGCTCTGCTTGGCCTCAAACTAATTGTGGCAAGTTGTTGTAATCTTCTGACTCATTCTCTGACTTTCCCTGTCTTTAGCAGACTGGAAAACTGTCCTGTCATTCTGCCTCTGTCTGTCTCTCTCTCTATTTCTCTGTCTCTATCTCTCTTTCTGTGCTGAGTCCTAGTTTCTTAGATTGCTTCTCTACTCTGTGTGTTCACGGGAAAGTTGAGCACATCCTATCTCTGACTTTCTATAAGTTCTTCCTCTGACTCATCACTTTATCTGGCCCCCAAGTAGATGCTAATTTCAAACATGGTTGCTTTCTTCTAAAATAAATTTATCTTAACTCTTAGGGATTAAATATAGTTACTTAAAGAATGTTTTATTCCATCCAGAGGGATTAAAGGTGTGTGCTTTGATTGTATTCTGACAAGATGAATCAGACCAAGACAGTCTTTATATGTGATCTCTTCCCAGAGCAGCCAGGTTGTTAAAACTCCGCTACAGGAGAAGAAAGCATAAGCAGGATATATTAAGTAATAATATAATCCATTTTCATTAAAAGTAACAATATAATATAGAATTAATAACATTTCCTTATAATTCCATTGAAAATGGAAAAATTATAAAATTCCCTCAATTAATAAAAAAAGATGTGTTCATTTGTTTATATTATTTGATATAGAGTTAAAATTATAATATTTTTGGTTTTAAAAGTTCCAAAAATGACTGTATTTATAAAATTACTAATGAGACTATCCATAGTTTGTGTACAATGTGTAAAAACAAGAACTTATGTTTTTCATGGCATATATATACACCATACCTACACAAGATAACCACATAATAGAACATACTACATTAATAAAATAATTAACTAATCAAACACACAATAAGCATAAATCCCAAAAATTTATTGCTGGTAAATCAACTAGAGAAAATATGTTTCTTTATTTTGATTCATATTAATTTTTAGAACAATGATTATGATCCAAATAAAAACATTATCAGACATTAGAGTTTTAGGCTACATTATGCATTGTTTGAATGAAAAGTACCATATAAATTCTGGGTAATATAAATTATTGATATCAAATAAAAACATTATCAGACATTTGAGTTTTAGACTACATTATGCATTGTTAGATTGAAAAGCACCATATAAATTCTTGGTAACATAAATTATAGATATCATATTAGTATATATATTATAGGAGTAAGCATATTTGTGAATTAGTAGATTTTCACATTTCCAGTATGTGCACTAATAAATGTTTATTAAATGTGCAAATATATGTTGAAAGGAAAAGAATACTGTAAGGAATAAAACAACACTGATTGATGATATGTCTGTGATTATAGAGACAAATACATTTATAATTCTATTGTCTTATTGAAAATTTATATTGCACATTTTTTCAGTATCTATACATTTGAAAAAGGTATTGTACTTTACATCACAAATTCTTTTGAAAACGTACCCAGAACAAAATATACATTGGAGTACTATGTCTTAAATTTTGTTTTATCAAATAATTATGTTTTTGATTAATTTGGTACTCGTTCCCATTTTATTTTTGAAGAGTCAATAGATCACATAGGACATATTCCTGTCATGTGCATATAGACTTTCTTGAAAATAAAAAAAAAAATATTTTGGTCATAATACATTAGGTCTAGAAATAAAATTTAGCAAACCTAAGCATAACTGGAGAATACTGAGCACTAGTTCTTATCAATATATTGTAAAAGCTACCATAACAGGAGTATACGTAAAAATAATAAATGTGTAGAAGACAAATTATGGCTTAATTGACATATCTAGGCTAAGCAGAATTTAAAGAGAACCTTCTAAACCATCCTGAGAAAAATTAAATATAATTTCATGATACCTCTGCTTATAGAGAAATGTGAAGGCTTTCTATTTTAAAAAAAGTATTACAATAGATTATGCAGAACTACTGAAGACCATAAGAAATTGCTGAAAAGATATATAACAACTTGGAGAAAAACGATGAAAGACATAGCTTAAACTATGAGGTATAAATAAACTCTGGAAACTAGATAAGATTCCAGTTGCAAGTAACGAGGCTAAATCAGAAATTAAAACTCCCATCAAAGAAGTCTGGGGAGAAAATTATTATGACATGATTCTATCTATCATTTCCAGATAGAGTAGTATCAATCTTTTTTCCTCACTAATCATGAAAATAAGTGTTAATATCCATGTAAAGTTGATTCTCATTTTTTAAAGTGTCATTAATATATTACATTAGAATTGTTTAAACTTTGTTAGAAGTCCAAGAATATTATCATTCTGGAAAAAAAGGAAGAAAATGTATCAACTTTGTAGAAGAAAAATAATGCAGAAAAAGAGTTCAAGGCCAGCATGGTCTACAAAGTGAGTTCCAGGACAACCAGTACTATACAGAGATACCCTGTCTTGGAAAAACAAAACAATACAAAACAAAAACCAATCAAACAAACAAACAAACAAAATAAAAATAATATAAAATAAATAAAATAAAATAAATATATAATAAAAGCAGTAAATACAATTAAAATGTGTGGCTAATGAACATAGTCTTCTGGAAATGAACAATTATAGTCATAATCTTGGAGAACTTATATCTGAAACTGCATTATATCCATAACATTAAAATTAAAACTAAAATTTTGAA